>PVIJ01006147.1:0-95392 GCA_004024925.1 Scalopus aquaticus
TTTTTTTTTTTTTTTTTTTAGAGAATTTTTTTTTTTAAGATTTATTTATTTATGTATACAACCTGGGGTACAGTCCAGAGGTGTGGGGCGGTGAGAGGGTCACCAGAGACAGAGTGGGGAGCAGAACAGGCAATAGACGGAAATACACTGCTGAGGGGAGCAGCGGGCAAGGCAGGAGAGGTCTGCCGCGCCATGTGGGATTCTCCCCGGCCGGGCGTCGAACTCGTGTCGCCGCTGCCAACAGCTCCACAGCGCAGCACTTAACCGCTGCGCCACCGGGAAGGCCCTGTCAAAGATTAGTTGTTCATAGATACCATCATTAAAATTTAAGGAAAATTAGGAAAGCTCCTTCATTTCTTCTTACACTGACTGGTTTCCTAGAAATACTCTACCAAAATAGTGCTAAAAAGTCCATTATAATAAATAAGTGCCCTCACTCTATGAATGGGTCCAAAATAGTCACTGTATACGTGCAGCACTACTTTAATGCAGAATTCAAGATATAAACCTTGGGAGCTGGCCATGAGGTCTGAACTCAATCCCCAAAGCCATTATATTGGAATCTGAGCTCATACATCAATGTGTTGTCATCAAGTTTCACTCAATGTTTAATACTCTGGTTCTTTGACTTACATGTTGAAATCTCTCTGTGTATCTCCCTTGTTAAATAACCCTGTCCAATTGTCTCTTTACTCCCTGTCTTTCCAGTGGAAACCATTAATAAATGTCCAAATATGGACAAACATGTTTTTGATTGAAATACTTTGCTCAAATTAAAGACAAATCAGTTGATGGAAAGAACCTTGAACTAATTGCCAAGTATCTGAGGATTTTAGAAAACCGGTGTTGTGATATAGGACATGGTAATTTATATTTGCTCATCTCAATTCCTTCATCTGTGACATGAAATGTGCTATGTCTGATCTCCCTACTCCCTGACTGCATTATTTGGAGACATTCTGTGAAAAATACTGTGCTCTAGGAAGACACTTGGTTGTTGTTATGGGTTTATAGAAATGCATAAATCTTGCCACAAAATCTACTGGGAAAGAAGTTTGGTACAAAAGAGTACATAGAACTAAATAAAATTTGAGATATGTCAAGAAGTAGAGGAGCTTCTGCTTAACAATTTTGTTGCTACCGTTACAGAGCTGAGAACTCCCAGTCAACCAGATTCCTTCGGGTATACAGTGGCACCAGCAAAGTAGGTAGTTATCATATCTGCCAATGAAATGCACTTTTTTTGTTATTGTTGTTGTTGATTATTTCCTTGTTGAGCAATATTTCTTGGGAACTACAAGATTCCACAGTTTAAGGAAGACAATTTCAGCTAAATACAGTGTTCCTCTATTCATTTTGGTTTTTTCTTACATCAGTTTTCACAATTATGTATGGGTTTGATCAACCCATTTTAAATATTCTTTGAGTAAATACATTTTTACCCAGTAAAGAAATAAAGTGTAGTTCTGGTCATGATGGCCTACTTTTCTTTCTTTGTGTTTTCAGTTTCAATCAGCAAAAGTAATCACATGATCTAATAATTAAAATGGCAATATTTGTGCATCTTTTAGATTCCAACAACTATGCTAAGCATTATATATATTATTTCACTTAATTCTAATAGTGAATAATAGAGAAACTGGGAGTGTATATTTGTGTTTTTATTTTTAAAAAGTGAGATTTAAGATGAAGCCACATATATGAGTGTATAGTCATAAGTAGAGTGTGTAGAACTTTAGGTAAATTATGTATTATGTGGAGAATTCAGAGATGATTGGCATGCCCATTTCAAAATGTATCGACAGAAATAGTCAAGGCCAAGCTGGACTGAGATTTAGGAATGTTCCATTGGGCTCTGTCTTGGCCCCTGCCCTATTTATACTTTTTTACTCATTGATTTGTTTGGCATATACATCTATGAATGGCATATGAATTTGAGAAAAACAGACACATTAAATTGAAAACAAACAAAGTGATCATCAGTAAGGATAATGTAAAACCTTGGCTTTAGGTCTAGGAAGTTACACATTGGGTAGAATTGCTATTAATAACACACTAGAAAAGATTTAAGAAAATACTCTGCATAAATAACATGACATGGCCGCCAACAGAGCAGCTGTAACCTTAGGCTGCATAATAGAAGCATCCTGTTCAGATCCAGGCAGATAAGGTTCAAAATACTCAACATTGGTTGTACTTTAAAAAAAAATTGCAACAGTTCTAGGTGTCTTCCTTCAAACTTCCAGGTAATGAGAGTCGACAGAGACAGCATTTATAGAGGACCTGCTATGTAACAGATTATGTGCCAGGAATTATCCAATCTCACAACACCCTTGCGAGACATTTAAGAAAACTGCAGCAACTATACCTCAGAGAGGCTAGTTTGCAGTGACATTGAGCTTTGATCTCAGATTGTTGTAATTCCAAAGCCTGTATTAGCACTACTACATTAGGTTCCTAGAGGGCGCTGAACACTGAAGGGAATGACTTGGGAATGGAAATGAAACATGTAAGAGTAGAGTAGAAGTGCATTAACACTAATTAGGCATGTAGTGTTTTCCAGTCATGCATATTATACTATTATGCACAATATGGCAATTTAATAATACTCCAGGGAAGAAAAATGGGTGAGCCTACATTTGCATTTTAATGTATATTATGTTTACTGAGTCCCTATTATCAATACATATCATTGCACAAATAATTCTGAAAAACACACACCAAACTTATAAAAGCACAAGAAAAATTGCATCTCTTTTCCCAAACCATTGGGGCTAGATTTTTATCACAAATATAATTAGTGGCTTTTGCATCTCCTATGCAAAGTTCCTTTATTTATACATAATATTAATAGGTCCTTTAATTTAGACATAATATTAAAAATCATCACTTTTAGAAAATGCAGAGAAGGAATTTTTGACATTCACTTAAAATTTTTAAGTGAGTTTAATTTTATATATTCAGATGCTATTATAAGAATTCCTCAGAATTTTTTCTTTAAAATCATATTTTGTGATTTAACTTGAGTTTCAGTTAATCTTTAATTTCTATAGGAAATGTACACCTCTCCAAAGGGGTACTAATTGTAATTTCTCTACTGATGATACTATTTGCCTGTTAGGATCTTAGGATGATACTATTTTCCTTCTGCTAAGATAGAGCACAAATGTGCTTGGCTTCGAGGCGCATGGGCTTTACATGCATGGAATTGACCTCTGCATAGAGGCTATCACGTCACTAGCAGTGCTGAGCATCTTCTTAACTTTGGAACTACTGTCAGCTCAAGCCACTTGAGCTGTGCATTGATATCCTGGAGGAAAACCAATACTTCTCCATGATCTCAAAAATTAGCACCTAATTAGGATCCATTTCATCCTCTAGGTTTCAGTTGTTGATGTAGCACATGTCTGAACTCTTCTAGTTCAAGACTGAGAAATTAACAACTAGTTCCCCCAAACATATGACTTCATGTAAGTGATTTCCTGTTCTACGTCATGTTTTATCAGCCTAGAGTCCCAGAATACTTAGGATTTTTCAACACATTCAAAACTTAAACTATTTCCAACATTTCACAAAGCCTAACAGAATTTGTCCAGCTTGAGACAGATTGCATGGGCTAAAAAAATATTAGAGCTGCTTTTGGTTTAAATTATGTTAATTTATAATTATATTAATTATGTTAATTCAACCTAATACCGACATTTCATGTTACTCGGAAATTCTAATTGGTTATAAATTGGGTCTTTAGTGGAAAGCAGGGAAGTAATTCATTCAATAACTATTTCTATTGAGTGTCTATCTTGTCTTCTTGATGGACAAAATGTTTCAAAAGATAGGGCTTAGTGCGAGAAATAAAAAAATGAGCTATTGGAAGTAAAGATGGATAGGTCCAGTGTTAATATGTAACCTCTCATTTTGTAGAAGAATAAACTGAAGTCTAAAGAGATGGAATGAATCCCAAATATAGCTAATGTGGCCAAGCAGGAAAAGTGAACTATGGCTACTGATTCTTCCTGTCGCTTATCACTTGATATTAAATGTCAGATCTTTAAAATACATGTTAGGGCAGAAATGAAGACAAAGTAAAACCTGTTCAAGAGTATTTGCTTTGAGCTTGTCATCATGGTAGGGGAGTGGCATCAGCTAATCTCTGCTAAGATGACACCTAATTCTAAGGAAAGCAGCATGAATAGGTGATGGAGCCAGCTACTCCCATGATACTGAAATTTTCCCAGCCAGAGGGAAAAAAAAAAATTGCTGCACTTTTCTGGTATAAAAACCTAACTCAAAGTGAAACTCAACCCTATTGTCTTGAAGTTGTTTTCTTCATTAAACTTAAGATGAAATCTGTGACTTTCCCCCATATTTCTCCAAATTTAATTGCAATTCTGTAACATAGAGGTAGCTTTTCTCTAGCTTACTTTTCCCTTCTCCAAACCTCTAGTCTGTCTATTATCTTAGTCTTTTCCATATATTGACTTTTCTAAAAAAAAAAAAAAAAAAAACCTCAAGGTGCTAATGGTGATGATATATCTGGGTAATGAGATATGAATAATTTTTAATAGTTCAAATTTTTAAAGCAAACCATATATTAATTTTATAAAAGTAATAAAGTTGCTACTTAGAAATAACAGACCTTTTTAAAACAAATAATGCTCAGAAAATCGTATACCTCTGCATTGTGATTAATGCATCATTTCAAATTCAGCCTTAAGTGCTTTTAACTATATTCCTAGCACTTAAAGTTTGATATATAGCATAGAGATAATATGCTATTTGCCAGTCATACTAGGGGATGCTTATGGTAACACTATGAAAACTGTTCCTGCTACTAGAAGTGATGGAAAGATGAGTAGTGTTAGTTACATTTGGGCATGGCAACACGTTTCATACATTGTCATAACCACTGTGTTTAGCATGGTGTCTATCATAATATCGATTCCCAATAAATATTTGTTGAATGAATAAACAGCAAAAAATATATAGGAACTAGCCCTGTATTCTCATAAAAATCAGCTAAATGAGGACTGAGCCATCTCTCTGTTGCCAGTACACATAGAAGTGAAATACTAACAGACATAACTACTGCTACACAGATCAAGAAGTGGAGGTGTGGGGGCCAAAGGTGCTTCTTCGATGGGTATGCCAACCTGTGTTCTCACTTAAGAACTGGAAAATTGAGATCTTTATGATTTGCTGTCCATCAAAACTTCCTACTCAGAAGAACACGTTTTTAAAAGGAATGCATTTATCCCATCTCGGATTTTTGGTGTGCCTTTTTTTTTTTTTTCTTAAAGCATAACGAGCTTGTCAGAGTTTCCATGGTGAGCATGGGGCACCATGGAAACTGATGGATTTAGCTACATGAAAAGAATAAATAAAATAGGCTGGCATTTATTTTACTGTGCAATGACAACTTCTCTCCTGGGTAGAAGAGGAAAGTGGCTTCTCATTTAACCTGCCTGTCCTTTACTCCCTGCCTTGTGAAAACAAGAGTTATTCTCACTGGTTAATTTTACTGACCTGTGCTGATTGGATTGTTCTCCTCCTTGAGGTCATTATTCCCACTTTGGTTTCACCTTGGTAGTAGATCTGTGTGTCACTGGCAACTGTTGAAACCATGTACAATGAGAAAGTTGTAGATGACAACTCACAATGTAGTGACCAAGTGAGTCATGGCAATATTGAATGGAAAATTCTTTGAAGTTTGCTGTGCTGAGATGCACATCACAGTGTGTAAGAACAACTGGATTCACCAGCTAGGACCATCTTCTACTAACTGGATAGGCAAGCCAACCTCCTGACCCTCAGGTGTCTCATCTGTGGAATGGTTAAATACTCCTACCTTATAGGGTTGTTGTGAGACTCAAAATGAGATAATAGAAGGGAAAACCTTTTTATATATTCAAATTCTATCTATCAGGAAGGATTGACTAGTTGCAAATGTAATTATGCTAATAAGATGACCGAAATGGCAAAACTAATCATGCTATTATGTTCCCATTCTTTGCCTCTGGCAATGAGAGATTCCCACCTAGTTTTGGGGGGAGTTTGAGACAATTTGGCTCCATCTGAAGTAGACAGCAATGTGATCTTTTTTTTCCTTTTTTTTGGGAGGGAGGGGGAGACCAGAGGCATAATATGTTTTGATCTTAACACCAATTTTAATTTAGCAATTATATATATATTTTATTATATCTTTTGAATTATCGTGTATTCCCATAGGTTACCCACCACCAATTCACCTGTCAACCATCACCATAGTCCCGTGTGCTCTTTTTTCCCCCATTTTGAACCCTTATCCCTCCCCGCCCTTGCTGAATGTCTCTTATTTTTGGTTGCCTGCTAGTTTGGGTTTTTATTGTTGTTGTTTTCTTCTCTTGATCTCATATATTCTTCCTATAAGTGAAACCATTCGATAATTTTCTTTTTCCTTCTGGCTTATTTCACTGAGCACAATCCCTTCTAGCTCTATCCATGTTGCTGTGAATGGCATGAGTTCATCTTTTTTGATTGCTGAATAGTATTCCATTGCATATATGTACCACATCTTTTTAATCCAGTCATCTATTTTTGGTCATTTGGGTTGTTTTCATATCTTAGCTATTGTAAATAGAACTGCAATAAATATAGGTGTGCATGTATCCTTTTGGATTAATGTTTTTGTGTCCTTTGGGTAGGTTCCTAGGAGTGGAATTGCTGGATCATATAGAAGCTCCATATATAGTAGTTTGAGGAACTGCCATACTGCTTTCTATAGTGGTTGGGCCAGTTTGCACTCCCACCAGCAGTGTAGGAGAGTTCCTTTTTCTCCACAACCTCATCAACATTTGTTGTTTCTTGTTTTTTTAATATATGCCATTCTTGCTGGTGTAAGATGGTATCTCGTGGTTTTGATTTGCGTGTCCCTGATTATGAGGGATGTTGAACTTTTTTTTCATATGCCTGTTGGTCATTTGCACTTCTTCTTTGGAGAAGTGCCTTTTAAGTTCTTGTGCCCATTTTTGACTGGACTCTGGAGCAAAGTCATCTTAAGAAATGAAACTTTGCAATTTTTCCATATATTTGAAACATTTCATAGTTAAGTGTTGGAAAACTAAGTAAGTAGAGTAGAGCTCTGTTTTCAGTTTTAGTTTCAATGAATTGCTCACCATTATCACGTAGCGCTCTTATTTTTATCACTAAAATATAGTCAATAGAGCCATCTCTTGAAATTCAACATTCATATCCAGCTGATATAGGCAATCACTGTGTGAAGGGAAGACAAAGGAAAAGGACATGATCTCTAAGGAGACCACAATCTCCTGGGTGAAACTGACTAGTAAAGGAACAATTAAGCATCCCACATACTCAGAAGGAACTCTTAAGAAAAAGAGGTGGTGTAAAGATTTCCTGGATGGGAGTAGGAGTGGGCAATTAAGCTGAAGGATTTAGCCAGGGGAGAGTGGATTGTAACACGAGGTAAGCACAGAGTAATGACATAAAGAACTATAGGCAGAGAGAAAATCATGTGCAAAGCAAACACAGGATATGGGAGACTGAAGGGAAGAGAGACTGAGAAGCCTCCAGGGCCCTGGCAAGCCTCTCTACTGAGGAGAATCTCTTTCTTCTGAAGGTGACATGTGAACAGTAGGCCACTCAAAACAGTGGTGCATACCTTTGCTGGATTTCCTTTGGAGAAGTGACTTGGAAAGGATTGAAATGAGCCATTACTGATGGAGAGTATGGCTACCAAAGGAAAGCAATGAAATGCACATAGAATAATATCTCTAAGACTCTTGCAGTTCTAATACTGCATGAACTTAAAGGCTATAGAAAGAACTGAGGAATAAGAGCTATTACTTCCTTGAGAATTTGGAGGTCCAATAAATACCATTTGTTCCATACTTTGTCCCAGTCAGAATAACTATATTAATCATAAACTGCCCTGTGATGTGCTTGGACTATGTTTCAAAGGTGAATATAAAAGCTCAGCACACCTTTCTTCCTACAGACCTCAGTAGCCTTCAGAACATTTCCCTAGGCATACCAGGATGGGAATCAAAATTGCAGGAGAACCAGCAATTTAAAGGAGTCACCTAGTCTGAGGGTGGAGAACGGATGAGAACAGTTAGGAATCTAAGAGTTCCCCATGTGTGACTGAAGTGAGGGTATTGGATTCTGGCAAGGTGCTTCCAATTTGGCACAGCAGAACTGTGTACTGCTCCAAAGAGCTCTTACCTGAGGAGTGCTAGTAACATGTCACCTGGAGGCCCATGACCATTTCTTCTGTTTGAGAAGATTAACTTTGTTAAAAGCTATCTAGTGATCACTAATTTCATAAACCACACATAACAACAATAAACATCAAACCAAAATTCCTTAGCAATTTCATTATGTCAATAGAGTCTTCCCTCTGTTTGGTATACTTTTTTCAATTCTTGCTGTACAGCTGGAAGTAAATCGAAGAGATTTGTTTATTCTAGGTATAAGAAACATAAAAACTGGAATTAAAATTGTGTGTGAATGGACACAAGGGCCAAAATACTAGCCTTAAGATGAAGAGGGGAACTTTGGCATTTAAATTGACTTCCAGTGGTGAGGCCTCCAGTAATTCTGTAATCCCAGCTTCCAAAACATCAGGTCGTGACATTCTGCAGCTGGCAGAAGCTGAAAATGAAACTGGCAGCAGCCTAACTGACCTTTCACCCGTCCTAGTCTTGTGCCAGTTCAGACCGTGTGGGTGCTATGGGTTCCAGAGATCCGAGGTTTGGTCATAAATAGCCCTAAGAGTTTAGCGGGCAGAGAAAGCTGTTGCTCAACTCTAGGTGTGCCAGCTAAAGAAAGTTGGAGGAGACTGGGGGACAGGGAGCAGAAGTAAGTTTAGTCGCTAATAAAAGCTACCAGAATCCTGAATTCTCCAGCTCTTTCCTTTATCTCCCGCCCCCTGGGTGGGTGACTCAGCTACCACAGGTTAAAGGAACTGCAACGTGAGCGGAGATTTGGGAAACTCAAAGAGTTAACACATCAAAAACTAACGCAGGGGAGGAGAGAAAGACCACACCTCAACTGCGGAGCTTACTCCCAGGAGAAAAATCCTATTGGCATCGAGGAGGCAAGAAGCCGGCCCCTGGGCGCGGCCTGCAGGGGGCAGGCGATTGCCCGAGGAAGCGGGGGCAGGACGAGACCGGAGCGTTGCCCGCTCGCAGCCACCGGCAGCCGCAGGGAATCTAGCCACGTCTCTGCCCAGTGTGCCCTCCTCGGCTCGCGGACCCCACGTTGCGCTCGGCCGCTGACATGTGTGCCGCCCGGATGCCGCCCCTGGCGCACATCTTCCGAGGGACTTTCGTCCACTCCACCTGGACCTGCCCCATGGAGGTGCTGCGGGATCACCTTCTCGGCGTGAGCGACAGCGGCAAAGTAAGCGGGCGCGGGGTCTGGCGCACCCCGACGGGCGGGCGGACAGGTGGAAGGAGTCAGGCACCGTGCGTGGCGGGGCGAGCACCGTGGCTCCGGAGTTGAACTTGAGTATTTGGCTCTTGGAAACGAGACAGCACAGGCGCTAGGTTCGTGGGCTGGCCAGGGAGTAACGTGTTCCCAGAACCCGGAGTAGTGGAGTACTCACACCCACGACTGGTTCGACAGCCGTCCAAGCAGCCGCGGAAGGGGGAGGGGGATAGCGACAGGCGACACTCAGCTCCCCCCTCCTGTGCAATTCTTCAGAGATCGTTAATAAACCAGGACTTTTCTTCATTCATCTTTGTATCTCCGGTGCCTGGCACAGTGCCTGGCACAGAAGGAACCCCGTAAATTTGATTGAATTTATTGTGAAAGAAATAACAGAGGAGGGGATATTTGATCGATGTTATTTAGCCTTTTTCAATATAGAGAACAAGCAAAGAACTGATTTCATTCACCTGATTATTCAATAGAGAAAATAAACTAATGATTCAGACAAGACAATTAGTAATACTAGTAAGGATAACCCAAGAGAAATTATTCTCCCCTAACCATCCTCTCCACATCCATAGCCATTTACATCCAAAGCAAGCAGTTCCATTTTAAGGTTCAAAATGTCTTCTATCAGTGTATTTTCTACACTTCCTTTTCCAGAATAAGGATTTCTACAAATGACGTGGGTAACTTGATGTCTAATATTCACTGTTCCAGTGGTACCTATCAACAGTGGCCTGGCTAGTTGAATAAGTGAAAACCTCTCTGTTTTGAGAATGAAAAATATAGACTGGGATGGGATATTTTTGAGCTGTTCCCCAACTACCAGTTTGGTTTGCAAAAATATTTGTGATTTGTCAGCTTGACGATACTATTCCTGACTAGAGGCTTCCAAGTCAGTGACAGTTTTGAATCGTGACTTATATTTGCAGATAACTCAGCCTTGTTTTCTTATAGTGCTTAAAAAATATTCCCTCTGTGCATATTCAGAGAACCTGCTGCTGTTTCCAAGGTGATCGGATTCTCAGAGCTCTCCCAAATAGGGAGACTCCAGTAAACCCTGAGACTGATGAATCATTGTTCTATGTTCTTGACCTTCAGGTCTCAGGGAATCCTTAGGCTTGGGGCAAGTCCCAAGAAGCACAGAAACAGAGATTACTACACCGGGGGAAGTTAGAGGTATTTGCCTAATGACAAAAAGCTGTTCACACTTAGGTTCCTTTTTTTTTTTTTAAACTTGCGTCTCATCCAAAAAATTTTAATAAGTGGAGTATTTGGGGAAAGGCAGTGGATTGGAGGACTGACTTTAACCAGGGTAGAGGATTGAGATAAGAAAAGGAAGTATTTTATCCAAAAAAATTACCTTTTCTGGAGATTGTATAGAAGAAAAGTAAGAGTGTCCCAAATGTGCAATTAATTAGTGGTTGACTCAGGGTGTATTCCTAGCTAAGGAACATACTAAGGGTTATAAATTTAGAAAACATGCTGTTCCCCATAAGATACAATTATCTATCCAATAATTATTCATTGCTCCCTCCTCGGTGAGGGCAGTTGATTCCTGAATGTGAAAAAGGAAACCATATCATATATATGTGTGTGTGTGTATATATATATATATAAAATTTATATTTATAAATTTATATTATCTCTTCCATTTTGAAAGTGGGATTGTATCACATTTAGTGGAATAAATATTTTATTTAAAAATTCCAAATTTCTAAAAAGAAAATTACATCCCCATGGAATAAATAAATATGTTGAATCATGATAATCTTCCAGTTTTTACCAAGCTCCTGAAACTGTTCTCAAATCTTAGAAACCAGAAACTTCTAGCGGTGCTTGTTAAGGTGCTGGTTCCTGGGCGTCGCCCTCTGAGAATCTGAATCCTTAGACCCTGAGTGGAGTAGCCTTGGGTAGTGTAATTCCAAAAAGACTCCAATACATTGGCCCACAGGTGGATTACACTGAGCAGCCACAGTTTGTAGGCTGTGTGATAGAACCAGTTGCATAAGTTCAAGGAATCCATCAAACCCAAAGCTGGGGTAGCATCCTCTGTCCTTTTCCTTTTCCTTTCTAGACTTTACTCCTCATTCCATGAAATTTCATTTAAACTTGGAGAATGGTCCTGACTATTTTAACTTATTAACTAAAACTCATTCAAAATTAGGTTAAACAGGGCCTACCTGGTAGCAATGGATTAAGTTGCAGCACTATGAAGCTATCCAGAGCAACTGCAGCTTGAGTTCGATACCTGGCCAGGGAGCTTCCCACATGGCGCATCAGACTGCTCTTGTCTTGCCCGTTGCTCCCCTCAGCAGTGTATTTCAGTAGAGCTTCCCGTTCTGCTCCCAACTCTGTCTCTGGTGAATCCTCTCACCCCTCACCCCCACACCTCTGGCCTACACCCCAGCTTGTATGCATAAATAAATAAATCTTAAAAAAAAACCAAAATTATGTTAATAAAAATTTTTTTCTAGTCAACATTTTAGTTTTGGGCACTTTGAATTTAGTGTTAGTTTTTCAATTCAAATGGCAGGTAGCTTTTTAAAAGACTCCAAATAATTCATTTGCAGATATGTAATTACTTTTGAGACACTGTGTGCTCAAACATTGCAAAATTACCTAAGTCTTTCTATATGCAAGAGAGTCAGTTTGACTTTCAAGATACATAAAGATGTGTTGGATCTTTTAAAGCCTTCACCCAGGAGCAAGAGCAAGGAAGAGAATCATTTTTGAGGTAGTGCCTTGGTGTGATAGGAGCAAGTCCCCTGGGGAACCTGAGAGCTAAGTTCAAGTCAGGTCTGCCTCAGTTACTTGTTCTGAGACCAGGGACAATACACTCAAACCTCTCTGCGCCTCAGTTTCCTCATTTTTAGAATCATCTTTACTTTTCCTAAGTATTAAATGAGATCATGTATGAAAATATGTGGCCCATAGTGGATACTTACACAGACCATGTTCCCTTCCTTCTCTCTGTCCCTAGCAAATCCTTAATCCTCAATCACTGCAACATTGGTGCATATTTCCATGGTGGCACCCGTGCCAGCCACCCAGTGAAGGAAGCTATAGCCTGAGATGAACTGTGTGGAAAGGGTGGAAGGTCATTGGACATCAGCTGTGCAGTCTCACTGAGCACGATCATTTCGTGACCTGCGGGGACTCAGGATGCATCTGAAAAGAAAGATAATGAGCATTTCCAGCCAACTTCACTAGCACATCATTTTCAGTACCTCTTTAAGTCATCACCATGTCTTTATTCCCACTTACAGAAGGGAAGTTGAGTCTTGAGAAATACCAGATCAGTGGTGTAGCTTATTTTTAATTAACATGGACCAAAGTCCATGTTCTGTTCATTATAATAGGCCTGAGGCAGAGTTGCTGACCTCAAAGAACGTGTACTTTTAGCAAGGGAGCTAAGATATGTACCTATAAAAAAAAAGTGGACTGAATTTTGAGCCTAAGACTTGTTTGTTGCTGGAAATATACTAATACATTGATGAGTAAACATTCAATTTCTGCCCTGCCCTCATGATACTGATATTCTAGTGATACATTAACCAAATCTGCTAGGGCTTATCAGAATTTGAGCTAAACTGAGGATGGAGAGAATGTTTTCCTGAGTATAAAATGACCTTTAAATTGTGATCTTAGGAATAAGAAGTTAAGTCAGTAAGACAGTCAGGATTGAAGGCAGGGAAGAACATTCTTGGCAGAGGGAATAGCCTGTGCAAAGGTCCTCAGGTAGAAAAGAGTCAAGGTGCTTAGAAGCCAAAATTCTAGGAGAAGGCTGATGCAAAGTAAGGCAGGGGAGACATTTTAGCCTATCAATTAAGATAGGAACTCTTTTTAATTTATTTTTTATTTTCTTAACATTGTTGTTCATTTTTATGTATTTGCTTTCTCCCCTCAAGTGTAGTCCCCATATTTCTCCCACCACTTGTCTCATGAACCATAGACCCTGGTGCTCTTCCCTCCCCTGTTTTGACCCCTTTTTCTCCCCCCTCCCTGCTCTATGCCTTGGAACTATTATTTAGACAGGAAGTCTTAAGAGTGCCTCTACCACTTACCACTTCTTGTGAATGCAATCAAATTATTTAACATTTCTATTTCCAAGTTTCCTCATGTATAAAATAATCGCGAGTCTGCTTAAAAGTCTTGTTGAAAGGAATCAGTGAATTAATAATTGTAAAGTATATAGACTATTACCTTGCATGTAGCCTATGTCCAATAAACATCATTAGTTATTATCAGCAAGGGAGATGGAGAGAAGTGAACAGAATTGGCAGGTCAAGTTGACTGAGTTAGAAAGATGTTTATGAATGTATTATGGTGGGATACTAACTACTGACAAGGAAGCTGAAATTGAGTTGCACATTAAAGAACACACAGGACTTGAAAATGCAGAAAAGGGTTAATAGGCATGGTAAAGGGAATGAGTCAATGTTCAATTCCGAATGACTGGAAGAGTTGGGAGGAGCAAAAGTTGTATTTCCTGTATATATCATCATCTTGCTTTGCTAGAGGTTCTCACAGTCGGAATCACAGTGGTCCTATATCCGCCTTTCCTTGTAAAGACCTATCTTCCTGCCAAGCTCTGGACCTCCAAATATGCTATCATGAAGAGGAAATTTGGCTTAAGTTATCCCTTCTGAGGCTGCCAAGTCAGAGATTGGTTTTCATCAGAAACATGTGTTCCTGCCCAAGTATCACATTATTATCTTGTAAATCCCCATTTTCTGGAAGACAGATTGCTTTGTTCAAAGTGCTCACGCAGACAAGAGCATTGGTACCCCACTCAATAGCCAGAACCCTTTCTTCCTTATTAACATATCTTGAATTTGATCAGGCCATAATGTACTGGGCTCACACATACATCATGCGGTAAAGCTAGTCATGGTAATCATATTCCTATTTGCCAGGTATGTGTTTTCCATCCTCCTGGTAGCTCATGGTGACCAGTGAGGATATTCTGGCTAGCAGGAAATCTACCCATAGGCTTCTGGGGAATATTTCCTCCCCAATAAATAGACACTGACATGGGATGACAAATTCTCTCTGTTTGGATTTGAGGAGTAGAGTTACTGCTGTTGAGACTATGATGAAAAATTAAAAGGATTTCAGAGGCACCAACAGAGTTCCTCTCTGAACATCACTGCATATATACATGAATGACATCATTGAATATTTAACTGTCCCTGGAACTGCTACTACCTTCAGGGCGCTTTTGTGAAATAATGAAATGTCTAATTGTAGCACAGCGTGCATCTGACCATTACCTTGCTTTTCCCAAAGTACCATGATTTTTCAAAGGACAGTTAGCTTCCTTCTCCTTTTCCTATTTCTATCTTATTGTTGACCAAAATACTAGTGTCTTTTCAACTACCTGTATCAGAAGTCAAGCCCACCATGTTTCCTCTGAGATTTCTTTGTGCACACCCTTTCTATTCCATTGGCCTGACCCAGCCCTCCATTTTCTCTTGCCTAAAATATTATAGGAGCCTCCTAATTGTTTTTCTTTCTCCATTCTAATATTTTCTCCTCATTTCTTACAGTTACTTCCTTGGAGCCTTGGGGGAGTGTCATGTATCTCCTCTTTTTCAATAATCTGTGGCTCCCTAGTGCCTCCAAGGTCCAAATGACCCAGAAGACATAATAGTTATGACATTATTTGGACCCAACCTGCTTGCCTAATACTTCCTCTTGCTCCATCCTCTAGCAAAAGGGAGGAGGATTAACATGACTGGCTCATACCAGGATGTGTCCATGCATCCATCCCTGCAGATTTGTCATTATTTCCCAGTACATCATTTCCTTTTATGCCTCCACTTTGTAGGTGCCAGTCTCTCAGCCCAGAATCATTCTGCTTTTCAGACCCCTCTTTCCATTTCACTTTTTTCAAAAAAAAAATCTTGCTCTTCCCTGAAGATTCATTTCTGATATCTCCTTCATCCCAAAGGCTCCCCTCACCACTATTCCTCAGTTGAAATAAATTACTCCTTGTCTTCCCATAAAATTTTGCAAATATATCTTCAAATTCGTGTTTTCCTGATTAAGAGCATGGTTTCTGGAGTTAGACTATGTGAATTCAAATCCCAACTCTGTCACTTGCTTGAACAAATTTTCTAACATATCTGAGCCTCATTTATACAACGTGGAAGATAATAGCTCCCCAAAGGAGTTCTGAGGCTGATGAGCTGATGTGTGTGAAGCGCTTAACGCAAATTTCTCAATAAACATTAGCCATTGTTAATATTTTTCTCTCCCAAAAATAATTATTTCATTTTTGCCTTTGATTGTACTTAGTCTTATAGAATGTTCTCACTCACTGAATTGATTTGAAGGTATTTGACAAATGGGAGGTGAACTGAAGGGGAGATAGCATTTATTAAGTCATACTACATGTCAGACACTCTGCCAAATACATCAACAATCCTGACATGAGACAGCGTTGTAATTATCACCTGCATCATCATCCTGCTTTACAAATAAGGAAATGGAGGTGCAGAGAGTTATGAGTTTACTGCAGTCACGGTAGGTGGCAAAGTCAAGACTCACACCCATGCCTTTCTAATTCCCAAGGTCTGTGTTCTTTCTAGAGGCCCCTGCTTCCTGCTGTCATGAAGACTGAAACTGTTGTCCTTAAAGCCCCTCAACATTGTCTTATATTTTAACGCAAAGTAGGTTGTTAGTAAAGTGTTTTGAATGTGATCTGTAATGCGAAGACATTCATGTGTGATGTGTAAAAGTAGAGACATTTGTTAATTCCAGAGATCTTTAAAAGCATTATTTGACTTATTCTTTGAGGCACTAAGGCAACACTGCAGGGCCTGCTTGGAGTTGCTGCCGCTGGTTGTGTAAAGTTGTCTATGAATTCTCGAAATTTCTTGGCAATCCTGATCAGTTTGGTGCTATAGCTGTGGGGCAATGTAGATTTGGTGTATCTGACCCTGACTGACTGCTCTGGAGGTTCTAAAAGATGCAGAAATGTTGGGTGGTATCTCTTGCACGGCAATGGCATGCCCATTTACCTAACAGGCATTGATCTCATTATTTAGAGGTAAAGACCAGGTGGTCTTCCCTCACTTGCAAGAAGAGGAATACTATCAGTCATATGTTCACAACTCAACCTTCCATAGAAAGGATCTAAGGCAGCTCTGGAGGGCAGAGGCCAATAGTGATGCCTTTAAGCATTTAAGGTGAGAAGAGAGAATCAGTTGTTGACATAAAACAATGCTAATGCTAGGAATTATATTTAAAGTGCTTCTTGAACTGACCTACACTCTTACTGGCTTCTGACATTCCTAAGAGTGTTCTGAGAAAAGGATATATGTTACCTCATTGGAATTTCCTGTACTGAAAGCAATTACTCAAGAGGAACAGATCTATTGATGCTGAATCAGACCAGAATTTCTCCAAATAGATATTGTATCTTATAATTATGCTTAACAGTTCCTGCTCATAGGTTTGCCTTCCATGAGCACATTTGAATTGATCTGAAGATGTGACAAAAAGAGTCAATAAAACTGTTTGATTAGGCTGAGGCATAGGGAGGTAGCCAGGTGCTCAGATGTTGGCCATTTGAAATGACTTGGAGATACATTTCAGAATATAAGAAGAGTGACAGGACCGTATGGCCTCCATTTATACTTTCTAAGAGTGGCCCTTTCCAATGAGTTTTTCGTGAACACCAACAGACAGGATCCTGAATAGTTCTCGTTGGGAAAAGCCCAGAGTTTAACTGATTTGTGACACCAGTAAGTGCAAACTACTTGCGTTTGATGATAATACAGCTTTGTGGACATTGAGGACCCTAACAGCAGCCTCTTTGATCATTTCAAATCCATTTTAATGGTAAGAACTCTTCTCTTCTCAGGTGTTTTGCTCCATGTCTTCCATTTTATGTTCCAGCCCATTCTTTAAGACTCACATCAAGTGCCATCTCCAAAATATTTTTTCTACTTTCTATCCTGGAGTGATCTCTCCAGCCTGTAAATATCTCTTTTATTGTCCATCCTTTTTATAGAGTACTTATCCACATTTGCTGACCAAGTACCTTATTTCTATATATTTTCATTCAAATATAAGTTCCTATTCCTATTACTTAAGAAAATAAGTAAAATATTAGCTACTTCTTAGTAAACCCAGGATCTTGCAAATCGTATGGGGATTGGTAAATACTAAAAGACTAAATAATACTGAAAAATTACAGAAACTGATGTACAATTTCTGTGCCTTAGAAGGTACAATATTGGGGCCTCCCTGGTGGCGCAGCGGTTAAGCGCTGCGCTGTGGAGCTGTCGGCAGCGGCGACGCGAGTTCGACGCCCGGCCGGGGAGAATCCCACATGGTGGGGCAGACCTCTCCTGCCTCGCCCGCTGCTCCCCTCAGCAGTGTATTTCTGATCTGCCTGTTCTGCTACCCGCTCTGTCTCTGGTGAACCCTCTCGCCGCCCCACGCCTCTGACCTGTACCCCAGCTAGTATGTAAAAAAATAATAAAAAAAAATAATAAAAAATAAATCTTTAAAAAAAAAAGAAGGTACAATATTGCAAGTAACAATCTTGTTTCAAGAGCAATTTTTATTGTACAAACTATGTAGTGGACAGTTGGGTATATGGAGAGTTTTTACTTTCAACATCCTAACTTTCTATATATTTTTTCTTTTGCTTTTATAATTTAACATAAAATCCACCATTTTAAGGTGTACAATTTGGTGTTGTTATTATATTCACAGTGTTGTACAATAATCACCACTATGAAGTTCTAGAATATGCTGATCTCCCCAAAGGGAAACCCATTAACCAAGAACATGTTTTGGTCATGCGGTGTTGAGATTCCCTTTGACATCCAAGTGGAGATGTCAAGTGTGTTGGCTTGCAGTTCTGGAGCTTGTAGAAGTCATCTGAGTGGGAATCATAAAACACTGAGTTAGGGTTGAGAAAAGAACAGAGAAGCAGACATTCCCTATTTTTCCTTTATCCCACAGCAACTAATGATTTACTTTTCTTCTCTTTTCTCTTCTTTTCTTCTTTTTTCCTTTTTAATAAGGATACAAAGAGTTTATTAGATAATCAATTGGATATTCGAACCCAGGGAACAACCCAAAGGATTTTACTCTGAGAAAGCTGTTCCCCACTGATTTGTGCTCTGTCTTTATCCATTTGTCTATTTGGATATTTCATATTAATGGACACATGCAATATGTGACATTTTGTACCTGGTTTTCCCACTTAGCATAAGGTTTTCAGGGTTTTCCATGTTGTGACTTGTGTCAAAGCTCCATTTCTTTTTATGATTGAGTAATAATCTATTATATCTCTTTACTCCATTTTGCTTACCCATGCAATCTGTGGATGGGCAGTTGAATTGTTTCCACTTTTTGCCTATTGCCAGCAGTACTGCTATGAACATTTGTGTGCAAATTGAAATTAATTTATTTTAAAAAATCTTTTTATGGCTCCCCATTGCTTAACTTTGGACTAAATCTAAGCTTGGCCTCGCTGACTATTGCCCAATTTTTTATAATGTTGCCTTTGTATCTTTGTTTATACATCTTTACCTTCCATCAGCTGGACGAATACACCTTTCAAGATGCAATTTAAGTGTTACTTCCTCAGTGATGTCATTGCTGAAACTGCTCCAGCTCTTTTGGTCACAGGCAGAGTTAACCCCTGGCTCCTTTCTGACGTCTGTTTCCAACTCTTACTTAATCTTGAGTCTCCTCTAATAACCTAACCTTGAAGGCAGTGATGATGACTTTACTACTTTCATAGTCACAATTCCTAGCCTGTAGTAGACACTCAGATAAATACTTGTTGGATAAATGGTGCTTGGTTATTTTTACTGCAAGAAAACTAGGTTGGAAAAGTTCATTTTAGAAGTCAGCAAAATGTACGGCTAACAAAATATCTCCTATAGCCAATTGTTTGAATAAGAACTCTGGGAGTTTCTAATCTGGATGCATGGGACAACGAATTTGGCCATGGGGAACTGTAATTAGTTTCATGTCCTACTGAATAATTAAGAACCCTGGAAGAGTAGGTTTTAATTGGGACTCTGAGACCTCATAAAGTTCTCAAATACCTTTAACTTGGACTATGTTAAGAATCTGGAATAATGTAGATTATACAGGCTGCATACTCCCTTTGGTTTTATATTGTGGTTTGTTAAGTGTTCACTTCTTCACAAAATGGAAATGTTTCATGTAAATTGCCACTTACAGTTTGCAGTCCTAGAACATGGTAGACCCTCCATAAACAATGACTCTTATTATCCACCTCCTGTCACTCATAGTGTTTTACTGTGTACTTTAGCACAAAATTGGTATTTAATATGTTACAGGACAGGAGGGGGGCACCCCAGGTTCTGCCATCCGCTGCATCAAGACAAAACATGTAAGACCTTTAGTGGAAAGAAACTTTAATACAATTAGTGTGCAATACAGAAAAGACAGAATATAGTTTCCAAATCAAGCACCCAAAGTTACCCATCCATTCATGGGTAAAAGTTCACCCAAATAGGATTGGCCCAAAGCAAGGCCCAAAAGCCTGCCACAAGTCTAAAGCACCTTTGGGGACCCATAGAAAAGGGTCAGAAACAGTCAGACAGGTCTGGGAGTAAAAGAGCAAAATCAAAATCAAGACAAAAGCTGCCATTGTTAACCTCCCGCTGGATCTCTCAACCACATCTGTTTCAACCAGTCCAGGACCAAGAAACCAGTGCAGTTTCTAAACATGTCTCTCTGCTCCTTGGGCCTCTTCCAGGTCACCTTCTAGCCATCCTGCTTCCTTCCTTCCCTAGTCTCCTCTCCAACTTCTTTCCTTCTCTCCTCAGCTCTACCCTCCCTTGGGTGGAGCAGGGAACATGGATCTCCCCCTTTTCCTGGGGACCACTGTCTTACAAATAGGTGCTTTGGAATGAAGGGATAAATAGGTTGGACAGCTATGCTCTGTACACTATTCCTTTTGTTGCACAGATAGTCCCAGCAGAGTAGACAGGACATACTTAACCAACATTCTCAGTTTGGTTATAACCAATATAAAAGAGGGTGCAGCATAGGAAGTTATGTAAACATGTGGTTATTACCTATTTGCAAATATTTGAGTGGAGGCCAAAACATTGGCAAATATATATGTGCCAGAGCTTCATTGCAACCATATTTATAAAATTTTGCTATCTTATTTCAGAAATACAATTTATTATCTCAGTGTCCCTAGAAATCTTAGCTTTCATCAGTATTTTTGTTTTAAATTGTTGATTGTTAGTAATGAGATTTTTTTCATTAAAATAAAACAGGTAAATTTTTCATGGTAAACATAATATAGTATATACAGAAGTTTATTTGTAACATTGTATATCTGAAACCTATATAATTTTATAAACCAATGTTATTTCAATTAAAAAAACAGTAACAAAGAACAGATAAGTCATCATATTTCCGTAAGGTTGAGCTTGTTTGAAATTTAAACAACAGATAAAACCAGGTAAGACAGTTGAATCAGAAGTCTCCTTTACTCAACAATGCAATTTGGTCCTAGGGGAACATTTTTGGGCTCTGTCTCCTTTAAGGTAATTGAGAAAACTCACCCCCTCACTCACTCCCTTCCTCCAGGGTGGATGACTATACAAGAAAGATTTAATCCAACTAAGAAAGACAACATATAAATGACTCATATTAAGAAGGAAAACTACAACCATTATATGTATGAATGGAGGCTGTACAATCATTCATTGTTTTGTGTTTCTTTCTTGTCTGGATAATCAAGCAGGAAGGAGGAGAAAAACAAAAAGCCTTTGCTAGATTTACCCCAATTGCAATTAGAATAAGGAAAATGATCCATGTAATCTAGACAGGATTGGATGCTTCAAAGACACCACATCACTGGGCAGGTAGAGTAAGTGAGCCAATAGTAAGAGGAGAAGACATGGAGAGAACAGCGTGACAATCATAGCAAAATACAACCACATCAGTTTACTTTTTGAGTGTGTTTGGACTTCCCAGTCTTTTTGTCCACACCATGAATCCACTCATCCTTCCCTACATATACTTTGCCCATCACCTCTTCCAAATCATCTTGATTATTCTAGTGTTCACTGATTTCTCCAGAGTTTTTCCATCTCTGTCCATATGCCATTTTGGCTTTTAGAAATATACCACCCTGAATTCTCAGTTTCTTGTATGCATGTAAAGTACATACTCTTGAAAGCATTTACTTATTTTTTATACATTTATTTGAATTCTTAGCCATTTTATGGGCGTATGATGTCCATTTATGCAATATGCATTGCCTTGATTTATCAGTTGAAATACCACATTATCGGACATGACAAAAAGTAGGCCAAGAAGTACATGTTAAGCAGCTTCCTGCCAAACCATGGCATTTCTCCTCCTGGCCTTTACATGCAATGATTTGACTGACATGCACCCTGTTACAGGCCGTTGGTGTGCACAGGTGTGGCTTTCAAAGATGAGCCAGGAAGGTATTTATAATGTTGTAGAGGTGTATATTTGAATTGGAAATTGCACATTGGTGCACTGACATTATCACTTAACTGGCCTGTGAACTCAGCTGGCCTGTCAGCATCAGCCAACAGTGCAATTTCTAGTTCTTGTTGTATTTGCACTAACTCTCACAAAGTAGTTGAAAACAACCAAAATATAGCATTTTTGTAAAATGTTATAATGCTCCTCAGACAGTTGTTGAGCAAGTAAAGAGGTTTTAGTGACAAAGCAATTTCTTTTTATTAGCATTGCTATTGCCATAGATGATAAATTCCTTGATGGCAGGAATTGTCTGGCTCATATCCTGTCCTTTGGGCACATCACTTGTCGATCAAATGGTTCAGAGAATATTTAAGGAATGGGAATCAAAGTGATTATTCCTGATAAAGGAAAACTGTATAGCACTTTTAATGGGCTAAGCACTGCTCTAGTCTTTTACATGTATTAACTCACTTCATCGCAGCAACTCTGAATTCAGGGCCATTTTCTCTCCCCCTTGTGGATCAGGAAGCTGAGTCACCAATGGTTTGAGTGCCTTGGTCAAGGTCATTTAGTTGGTAATCGATGTAGTTAAGATTTAAATCTGTATGGTTTTGATTCTAAAATCAGTACTTTTATCATCTCTACTGTGGGATAAATTACATGCTGTACTGGTATTCATATCTTTGTTGGGTAGATGTTATAGACAACAATCTCTGTTACAAAATTTTGTTTGCTTTGACTTTTTGTCTGTCAAAGATATCTCCTAAGGCATTCTGGCAGTTTGTCAGTGAGCCACATAAATCTATTTTGTGGCCTTTTCAAGATTGCCAATTTGCAAGTTCTTAGTGAAATTTTTAATAACACTGTTAGATGGTTACAAATCAGAGCATTAGAGCCAGGCAGGTAGGCATTGGCTTTTGGGATGGGAAAAAGTAAGCTAGTATCAGTGGATTTCTAGCATCTTCAAACAGCAGAAGGATTTGCATGGCCATTGGCTGGGCTTGTTCTAAATTTCTTTATTATCCTTAGGAGTTGAACTTGTTGAACTAAGTTGTCAATTCAATGAAGCTCACAGTATGTTGACAGTGAGTAACCTAATTTAGAACCAAAGCAAATAGAACATAGACAAACAACAAGGGAGAGAGTATCAAGTTACATGGGATATTTCTTGTTGGACTCAGGTTTTATTTTTTAAATTCACACTTTTGTTTCTGGGTTACTTTGCTGAGCATAATTCCTTCTAGTTCCATCCATGTTGCTGCGAAGTGCATGTGTTTTTCATTTTTGAATGCTGGATAGTATTCCATTGTGTATATGTCCCACGTCTTCTTGATCCAGGCATCTATTTTTTTCTTTTTTGTATATATTTTATTTATTTACTTTTTTTTAATTCTTTTTTTTTAAGATTTATTTATTTATACATACAGCTGGGGTACAGGCCAGAGGTGTGAAGTGGTGAGAGGCTTCACCAGAGACAGAGTGGGGAACAGAACAGGCAGATCAGAAATACACTGCTGAGGGGAGCAGCGGGTGAGGCAGGAGAGGTCTGCCGCACCATGTGGGAATCTCCCCGGCTGGGCGTCGAACTCGCATCACTGCTGCTGACAGCTCCACAGCCCAGCGCTTAACCGCTGCGCCACCAGGGAGGCCCTATTTATTTACTTTTGTTATTCATATCTTTTACATTATTGTGTGTTCCCCATAGGTTACCCACCACCTGTTCACCCATTAAGCCATCTCCATAGTCCCCCGGGCTCCCCTCTGCCCACCTCTTGAGCCCTCCTCCTCCCCTCCTCCCCTGCTGAATGTCGCATTCTTATTTGGCTCCCCTATATTCCTGTTATAAGTGAAACCATTCAATATTTTTCTCTTTCTTTCTGGCTTATTTCACTGATTATGATCCCTTCTAGTTCCATCCATGTTGCTGCGAATTGCATGTGTTTGTCTCTTTTGAATGCTGAATAGTATTCCATAGTGTATATGTCCCACATCTTCTTGATCCAGTCATCTATTTTTGGGCAGCTGGGTTGTTTCCATACCTTAGCTATTGTGAACAGTGATGCAATGAACATATGGGTGCATGTATCCTTTTGGATTAGTGTTTTTGTGTCCTTTGGGTAGATTCCCAGGAGTGGTATTGCTGGGTTGTGGTTTCACTTCTAACAGGGATATGGGGGAACCAAATATAAGAGAGACACCCAGAGAGGGAGGGAGAAGACTAGGGCTCAAAATGGGGTAGAAAGGGCACAAGGGACCATGGTGATGGGTCACAAGTGAATTGGTGGTGGGTTGCCCAAGGGGAATACAAATGTAAAAGATATAAATAACAATGAAAAAAGTTGAAAAAAATTTCACATGTCAAAAAAATAAATAAATTCACACTTTTGGAAAAGAGCCACGATTGAACTTGTTTAGCTACTCTGAATGTGTGCTCTCTACATGGTTTCTGTACATCTTCATATTAAAAGTAAGCTATGTAAGTAAAATCTTGGGGTAACTAACTGTCCTGATGTGTTTAAAGAGGTCCCCAATGGTACATGTCAAGTATTGGGGGTTCTTTTTGGCAGAAAAAAAAACAGGATTAAGATGTCACTTAACACCCTATCTGTAGTCAATCTGATTTTTAAAAAAAAAAAACAACAATCTAGTGAGCTCCATTAGAATTTTAAATTTTAAAACATTTGGTTTTCTAGGGGAAGTGAGAAATGCTTTGTAATTAATGTGACGGGAAACACTGAAACAAAGATGTATTCAATTTCACCATATATGATAGAAAAAATAGTAATTGAAACTATTCACAGCCTCCACTTTATGAAGCCATAAAAGTCTCCCAAGTCTGAGCTTCCAGGAGGACACACTCTGTTCCAGGGAGCTGTGTCACAGGGACCAGGTGGGAGAAGGAAAGATGCAGTGTCTAGTAAACAAACAGAATGAAGTTAAATATTTTTCCCCTTTAAAATCAGGGAATATGACATCAAATCCCATTCTCTGATAGTAAAAAGTGTAAGAAAATTGGATCAGTCCTGCAAGTTTGACGATGAGTGCTGTGCTCATGAAAACCCATAATTATCCCTGAGCCCTTGGAATTGACCAACTTCAGTAGCTTTGGGGAGCAGGGGGCTGGTGGAATCTGTACATTTTAATTTAAAAAAAATTTTTAAGATTTATTTTTATTTATTTATGCATACAAAAAGTGGGTATAGGCCAGAGGTGCAGGGGGTGAGAGAATTCACCAGAGACAGAATGGGGAGCAAAGCAGGCAGAACTACTGCTGAGGGGAGCAGTGGGTGAGACAGGAGAGGTCTGCTGTGCCATGTGGATTAGCTCCCTGGCCAGGGATCGAACTCATGCCGCAGTGGCTCGCAATAGCTTGATAGCATTGAGACTTTTACCCCTGTGCCACCAGGGAGGCCCCATATTAATTTTAAAGATAGAATCCTGGTTGGCAGAAATGAGTGTCCTGGCCCTATGTAAAGGATACAGCAAGAAACAAGGACTGGATATAAAGACCAAGAGAAAAATCAAGCTCATGGCTGTTTTCATACCAACACAGATCTTTCTTAGAACTTAATAACTGGATTTTTGTGAATTGTCTTTAAAGGAGATTTCATGAATTAAATAATAGAAAAAAATATGTTGGGGCGGAAGTCAGGATAGGTGAGCAAGAGAAAGGATTCTATTACTCAAAGGATTGTGTGTGATCATGAGGCGGTCAGTATTCTTGATGTGACTTCCTCATCTGTAGATGATTCCTGTTCTTCTGTTCGGAGCTGGGGAACATCGAGGGACACTGTGCATTTGGTCTGCACTTACTGCTCACTGTGCCTCTTTCAGCCCAGAGTATCTTTAAAACAAACCCCATGGTACTTTCCCGGGTCCTGTAAGGGCTACCTAAAAAGTTTTACTCGGCACACAGTTATTTTGTGACTGGAGGACCTTCGAATGATCTCACTCATCTTATTTTGAAAAATAGGAATCACCAGTTTTATTGAATGTTTTCTCTACTCCAGTAATTCTTCTGAGCACACTTGTGTTATTTCATAACACTCACAACAGCTTTGGGAGGAAGATGAGGAAATCAAGGTCCAATGAGATTAGATAATGAGTTGATAAATGTCAGAATATTACAGGGCAGGGAGAGGGGCACCCCCGAAACCCCAGACCTGCCCTGGTCTAAATGGGTTCTGCCATCTGCCGCATCAATACAAAACATGTAGGACCTTTTGTGGAAAGAAACTTTAATACAACTAGAAAGGACAGAGAAGAAAAAGAATATATTTTCTAAGTCAAGCACCCAATGTTACCCAATTCCTTGTGGGTATAAGTCCACCCAAACGGGATTGGCCCAAAACAAGTCCCGAAAACCTGCCACAAGTCTAGAACAGCTTTTGGCAGGGACCCACACACAAGGGTCAGAAACAGCCAGACAATTCTGGGAGGAACCAAAATACCTTTCGGCAGGGACCCATCCAAAAGGGTCAGAAACAGTCAGACAATTCTGAGCAGAACAGAACATAATCAAAACCAAAATCAACACAGCCATTGTTAACCTCCCCACGGGTCTCTCACCCACGTCTATTTCAATCAGTCCAGGCCAGTGCAGCTTCTTTACAAGTCTCTCAGCTCCTTGGGCCTCTTCTGGCTTTCCATCCTTCTTCCGTCTCCTCCTGACTTCTATCTGTGTTCTGTGTCTCCTCTGTGTGTGTCCTGTCTCTCTTCTCAAGCTTCTTATATCCTCCTCAGTTCCACCCTACCTTGGGTGGGACAGGGAACCTGGGACATACCCTTTCTCCTGGGGACCACCCTATTACAAGAACTGGGATCTTAAAAAAAGAATAAAAAAGAAATGCATGCACGTGATTTTCGTCAAAGTACATAAAAGATAGGGAGTTCCCTTCATGTTCCCTCGTTATGGTGTTGCCCCTTCCAGTAGGCAGCCATGGTACCAGTTCCTTATGCATCTTTCTAGAAATAGTGACCCTGGACATCTCAGGCCCCATTATCACCAGTGAGGGTTCCTGGACTTTTGCAAAGAATAGAAGGCAAGCCACTGGCACTGGCAAAGTGAAAGCAGGAAACAGCTTACTAGAGGGAAAAATTACAGTGACCCAAGCAAGCAGGACATGCCACAGACAGAGCAGCTCCAGGTTTGGGTTTTTGTTTGTTTTTTCCTGCTCTTGTGCTTAATTGTTTCTCAAAGAAGTGGTGGAATATTCATGGTATTTCTAAGAAAGGGAGGTCCCAGGGTGGAGACTTTCCGGAATCTGACTGCAGCACCTTTTTGGTCCTAATTTGGAAGTCCTTGGAGTTGTCATGACGCAAGTAGGTGTGTTGCTTACCTTTTTGATGCGTTATAATGAGCTTACAGGGTAGATGAGAGAGAAAGACTGAAAAGGAAAGTGAGAAGCCACCAAACCAGCAGATGCTGAGAAAAAGACCCCCCTCCACCCCCAAGTGCCAGCGAGAACACAAGGAGTCCTGTTAAGACTGCAGAGTCAGGGAGATGCAGCCCCGCTTGTATGGATGTTAGAGAAACACCCTGCCTGTTTTCCTGTCAATAGTGTATAAAACATCCAAGTGAATAGATTTTCTCATTATTAAAATGTTTCTATATTTCATCTATTTTTTCCACAAATGGTAGTACATGAAATGCAATTGCATTGTTTAATGCTTTGCTTTAAAAATAATACATATTTTTATTTTAAAAATTAAAATTAATTTTTAAATTAAAAAATATTTAAAAATGTGTATACTGTAGCTTAGACATCCCTTCATATCAGTCCATAAGGATTTGCCTTATTTTCTCACTCTTCCATAATTACCCATTGTAGAGATGGGCCAGAGTTTATATGACCTTTCCCAGGTGATGAGCATGAGAATGATTTCAGCTGTGCTGCTATTACAGCCCGCCCAGTGCTAGGAAATGAACTCATGGACTCTGAGTCCTCATTGCTTCTTCTTTGCCAGCTTTCTCTTTTGCTTTCTGCTGAGCAGTTTTCTGTGTATTCTGGAAGTGAAGCATAGATAGAGACATTTTAAAGCAGAGAGTGACATGTTACCACTGCTCTATTGTTGCAAGATAAACTGGTGGCTGCAGGGAGGCGAGTTTAGATAGAGATGAATTTGGAAGGAAAGCCATTCTTTTTTCAACAATTAACACTAATTCCCACTTCTTTAGCATGGAGACAATGTGATCCCATAATTCTTCCCCCACGCAACTCCGGGGAGCTCTGTTCTCTCCCCACTACAGTACCAGCCTGACCTCCCCTGGAACCTCCACTGCGCTGACTGGGACCTGACCCTCGCCTTCCTCCCAAGCTTCAGTTTCCATGCTTCCTGTTTCCTTTAGTTTTCACAGAAAAATAGACATTATAAAAACAGAAAGAACATGTCTTGAATCTTTACTCCATACTTGGTACTTGTCATCCATCACCTCATTTAATCTGAGGAATAATTTATTTTCCAGCCTTAGAAAATTTAAATAACTAGTCCAAAGATTTTCAGATAGTAAAAAGCAGGGCTGGAATACAAATCCAGGTTTTCAGGGTTCCCAAGTCTGTGCTCTAAGCTCTCAAATAATGCTTCCTTTGGCTTTTCAGAAGGATCAGCACCCACAGCTCCCTATATTGGATTAGGGTGAGGGTTAGGCTTAGGCTGGCGGTAAGACTCATTTTAGGGTCTCCCCTTTACCATGAAGGTATGCTTCAGTTTGTTTGGAGATTGCAGGCTCCTAGGGGTGGGAGGTGGGAGCATGGAGCTTGGTCCAGCCCAGGTACTCTGCATTCTTGTTAGCAGTTTACGTGTTTCTGGCTGCTCTCATCCTTGCAGATTTTAAATCTGTCACAATCCCCAGACTTTTGTCAGCAACACCCTGTATTTTGAAATTTTCCCCCTCTCTTTTTTTCTATTTATGATTCTTTTCTTTCTCCATCCTTTCTGCAAACATTTATTTGATTGCCTTTATGTGTTTAGTACAGTTTGTTATCAGAAATACCAAGGTCCAAGAGCATCACTATCTTCTGATGAGGATGTACTTCAATAAGTGGAGACAGAAACCCAATACACAGTGTTTTGCTTACATTTTTGGAGGTCAAAAATGAGCAAAAATCAAAGAGTCCTACTCCTCTGGAATGTCTAAGGAAGAATCTGCTTTCTTGATTTTTCTAGTGTCTAAGTTTCTATTCCTTACGTACTGGTTCCTAAACCCTCCTTCCATCTTCAAAATCAGCAGGACAGTATTTGGGGTCAGTAGTCACATTGTTTTCTGCTTTTGTGTCAAATGTTATGTCTCATTCTCCTAAGAACACTGTGATTGCAATTAGAGCTCACCCTGGTATTCTAGAATAATCTCCCAATGTCAATACCCTTAGTTTTATCTGCAAACTCTGTCTTGCTCCCTTACATCATTTCTCCTCCACTCCTTCAAACCACTCTCCTTGACTTCCATAGTTCTGTCTTTTTATCCTCATTCTCTCATTCAGACACTCAGTGCATATATTTACACACACGCAATTGTTCCTTCAGGTATGAAGGGTGGATGAGCCCAGCCCTTGTTAATATCTTACAGCAGATTTGAATGTGAGCTGGTAATCAGTCAGAAGGGGAAGAATTAAGTTTTTATTTCCTCTCTACTTTCTTCTTTTTACAACAGAATATCATTGGAAAATCATTTGTCTTTCAATGATTGCGCCTAGTTTTTGTGTCTTGAGTCTGTTAAAAGGAAAGTAGCAAAAATAAAGAAAGAAAAGCTCTGTGAGCATGCTTCTTAAGACCGCAGTGTACCTCAGTGTTCAGATCAAAGTGGATTCCATTTGTTTAGCTGTTGCCACATAATAAGTTACCCCATAATAAGTTAGTGGCTTAACATAGGAATTTATTATCTGTAAAGTCCCTGTGGATCCAGGATTCAGGAACAGTTTTGCTGAGTGGCTCAGGTTCCAGATCTCTTACAAGGTTCCATAAATCAAGATGTTGGCTAGCACTGTAGTCATCTGAAATCTTTATTGGAGCTGAACCACTTTCAAGGTCAAAGTCCATTCAAATGACTATAAGCTGGTGCTTAAAATTATTGGTAGCCATTTTTGGTTTCTCTACATGGGAGCTTTTCTCAGGACTGTTTGAGTATCTTCATGGCATGACTGGAAGCTTCCCCAGAATTATAATCCAAGAGCAAAAAGCCAGGTAAAAGCTATCTTTTTTTATCAACTATCCTTAGAAGGTCCATGGTATTAGGAACCCTTCATTCCAAGTACATCACTAAGTTTAGCCCAGCCCACCTCATGGTTGGAAGAGGAGCTAGGTTCTACCTTTTGAAGAGAGAAATACTGAAGACTTTGTGGACGTGTTTTGCAGCCCCACATGGATGTTTGGAACATGAGCTGTGGCTGGAGCCTCTCCCCTCACCCTGTGAAGAAATTAACTTCTGCTACGGTGCCCCTGACAGATGGCCTCTGCTTGGCTCTGCCAGGGGGTTCACTGTGGCACTATGTGCTCTTGGCACTATGAGGGGTTCACTCTGGTGTGAGTCAGTGAATTCCATTTATATCTACTTTTAATTGTTAGAAGCTTCATTATTCATGAAATTGAAACAATGAGCCAAATATTCCATTACCACAACTTGTTCTGCTGTGATAGAATGGCATTTTTAGGTGACGGCTTTCCCATTATTTCCAACAATGGTAATCATCTTGACATCTTTCTTCTTCAGAGGAAATACTGTCAGTTCCAGTCACAATTCCCTCTTCTGTTTGGATTTTGGAGCTTTCCCACATTTTGGTCACCTTCCTATAAAAACATTTCAACTTAGTCCATCCCTCCATATCTGAAAATCAGCTCCTGGTTCTGTACTCTAAGTCTGAAAGGGCACGTAGGCAGTCCTCACTTTGTACAGTAGTATAGGACTGAAAATTAATGACCATGAAAGCTGAAATCATGCCAAGTGATCTTAATAATCAATGCAAAATATTATGATTATTCTGAAACATTTAAAAGCTTTTATTATAAAACCAAGCTGCTGAGAATGGCACATATTAAAAAGACCGCCAACAGAAAGTGCTAGAGAGAATGCAAAGAGAGAGGATCCCTGTTATATTATTGGTGATAGGGGACGTAAACTGGTGTAGTCTCCATAGAATGCAATCTGGATTTACCTTAAAAAAAAAAAAACCCTAAAAACTAAAACCCCATCTGTACAGTATATGTAGTCACTCATAGTTAATAGACCAGGGTAGTTGGTATTAGAACCATGATGCTGAGGGACTGGCATTTTTTTTTTTTTTTTTTTTTTTTTTTGTACAGTATATGTAGTCACTCATAGTTAATAGACCAGGGTAGTTGGTATTAGAACCATGATGCTGAGGGACTGGCATTTTTAAACTAAACCACAATATCTGAAATGTATGTGAATAAGAACCATGCATAGGAAGGACTGCCTGTATTTCTAGAAATTTGAACTTGTGTGGATTCTATGACGGTTCTTCACACTGCTTATTTTGAGTTCAAGATCCTTGCTCTTATCAAATCTTATACATCTTTATGATGGGCATTTGAGTTTTTCTTCAGTATAAGTGTCAAATTTTACTTACGTTTTTATTAAGCTTCATCTTGTCAGTCTTAGCTTGTAGCTCTCTTTGAAAAACTTACTTGTTGTGCTATCTCGAGAACAAGCTGTCCCTTGCAAATTGTTATCCTTTTCACATCTAAGCCATTAACAAGAACCTGGAGCAGATCAGCGATATGTCTGGAGCTCTCCAAGATACTTCCTTCATCCTGTCAATCAGCTGTTTCCACAGCAGGAATCTACAACCAGATGTGAATTTCTCCAGCTCTGCTGTCTCCTCCTGCCTTTTCCAAGCGTGGGCAACAAGTTCACTGCCTGGTGCCATCAGATGTCTTTCTGAAGTCAAATCCCACCATGTCAGCGCCTGTCTGATGGAGCCCACCTAAGATGCCACTCTGTTTTACTGTGTCACAAACTAGCACTACTGATAACACCTTAGGTTTATGGAGAAAATGTGTACAGTTCATGGAGTGTTTTATGTATCTGTATCTGCATTTTAAAACCTCTTTATTGGGTTGAAAGGAGAGGTGACAGATATTATTACCATATTCTCAAAATACTCAGAAAGATTAAAGCATTTGCCCTTGTTCTTGGGGCTAGTAAATAGAAGATTTTTGATTCTTGTCTAAGTCTAGTGTATGTTTTACCATTTCAAACTTTTAAAATGAGATGCTTATAGAAAATACAAAAAGAGGGTTTCTGCAGTGCTTTCCTTTGTTGATTTATTAAACCAGTCTTATAATGTTCCCTCCTCTCTGGCCTTATATTTGTTTGCTGGGACTGATAAACAAAGCATAACCATATAAATGGCTTACGTAACAGACCTTGATTTTTTCCCAGTTCTGGAAATTTGGCGTCTGAGATCAAGAACAAACCTTCGGCAGGGTTGGTTCTTTCTGAGGACTGTGAAGGAAGGATGTGTTCTCTCTGTGGCATGTTGATGACTGTCTTTTTGTCACTGGCTTTTTATACAATCTTACTGCTGTGTGTCTCTCTGTCCAAATTTCCCCCTTTTATAAGAACATTGGTCATATTGGATAAGAGCTCACACTAGTGATGTCTTTAACTTGATAACCTCCATAAAGACCTTATCTCTAAATATAGTCATATTCTGAGGTACTGGACATTGAGGACTTGAACCTATGAATTTGGGGGAGACACTATTCAACCTATGCTGGTCTCCAAGGCAGGTTTCAATTAAAAAGGAGAAAAGACCAAATCAACTTGTAGTCAACACTATCATTCCTGCCACCTTCCTGACTCCATGTCTCTCTCTTTTTAAAGGTGTATATATGTATGTATGCATATATGTATGTATGTATACAAGAACTGGGGTGTAGGCCAGAGGTGTAGGGGGTGAGAGGATTCACCAGAGACAGACTGGATCAACTGAACTGAACAGGAGGATCAACTGAAGTACACTGCTGAGGGGAGCAGCAAGCGACGCAGGAGAGGTCTGCTGCGCCATGTGGGAAGGTCGCTGGCCCGGGATTGAGCTCCTGCTGCAGTGGCTGCTGATAGCTTCATAGTGCTGAAACTTAACCCATTGTGCCACCAGGGAGGCCCTCCATGTCTCTTTAGAGAGAAACTTTGTCGTCTGTTGATATCTCCTTTCAATTTTCAAAAGAGAGAGTGGTTTTCCTAAATTCATTCTCAGTTGTCCACTTGTAGAATTAGGCTCTAAAGATGCCTTTAGTGAGGCAGCTGCTGAAATTATTAGCCTGTTTAATGATTGCAGGATTCCAATATGTCAGTTAACTTTGGCTCTGAGATTTGTGATGAATTTGACTCTGTAATTGGAGGTAATTATATACTCACCTAAGCAGTTTCCTTATTCCACAGAGTAGTTATGGCACCAAAGGTTTCTGCATTTAGGAAACAGCAATTTGTATCCTGAAGGCATTCATGAACTATCAGGTACATTTAAGAGCTTTGTATGGCTTCATCTGAGATGATCACTGGTATTGGGGTGCTATAATCTTTAGTCTGTAGCCTTCTATTTTCTCATTACCTTCACCCTTCCTGTAGTATTTCTTTTTGGTCATTTGAGAGCTCCACAGGTTACCAATGTTAGCACTTCATATGATATGGATTTTGATGTTTTTAAAAAATAACATTCATTACAAGGAGATAATTAATTTATGTTTTACTCACTTATTTTTTCATATGAAAAAGATTAGTCACAGTGTCTGTGTAGTGTGTAATGAGTGAAGACATGATGAACTGTTGGGTATCTCTCAAGTCCCCTGTTTGCCTTCCCTATCCCATTTCTTTCTCTTCTCACTCTGAGGAAACTATTATCCTAAATTTTATGTTTTTTATGTCCTTGCTTTTCCTTATACTTTAGTAAATGTCTGTATTCACAAATACAGAATTTAAACGATGCAGTTAAAAAATAGTATTTTGGGTTTTTTTTTAAAATTTTTAAGTCACTGTAATATTATTAAAAAAATATAATAACTGCACAAATAATTCTTGTATCACCTTTACCCAGGTTCCCCAGTCTTAATGTTTTACCACATTTGCTTCATTGCTATCTACTATCTCCACTCTCTGTGTGTATGTGTAGATTTACATAGGTAAATACACACACATTTTTTTTAACAAATTGGGAGTAATTTATAAACATGCTGTTCCAGTCTAAATACTTCAGTGTGTATTCCTAAAAAAATCAAGGATGCTGGGGCCTCCCTGGTGGCGCAGGGAGTTAAGTCTCAGCCTATGAAGCTATCCGAGCCACTTCAGCACGAGTTCGATCCCCAGCCAGGGAGATTCCCACATGGCAAAGCAGACCTCTGTCTCTCCTGCTGCTCCCCTCAGCAGTGTATTTCAGTAGATCAACCTGTTCTGCTCCTCAGTCTGTCTCTGGTGAATCCTCTCATCCCCTACCCCCACCTCTGGCCTGTACCCCAGCTCTTGTATGCATAAATGAAAAAAATTGTTTAAAATTATTATCAATTAAAACCAATTATAAGTTAAGGTAAAGCTTCCTGGAAATGCTAGTGTAAGCCAAGATGATTTTCGAATTATGCAATCGTGTGCACATTTTGGAAACATCAAAGGTTGACAACGTGTGGCCCAAGGCCTCCCTGCTGCCTTGGGGTTAAATCTCAGTGCTATCACCACTGGCTGTAGTCTGAGTTTTGATCCCAACCAGGAAGCTAACCCACATGGCACAACAGACCTCTCCTGTCTCACCCACTGCTCCCCTCAGCAGTGTATTTCAGTAGATCCACGTGTTCTGCTCTACTCTGTTTCTGGTGAATCATCTTACCACCCACACCTCTGGCCTACACCCCAGCTCTTCTATGCATAAATAAATAGATAAATACATACATAAATAAATCTTGAAGGAGAAAAAAACAAAGTGTGGCCCAGTGAATTCCTGCTATCTGCCTAATGGTATGTGACCAGGGATTTACTATGGTTTTCACATTCTTAAATGGCTGGGAAAATCCCAGAATATTTCATGACAATGAAAATTATATCAAATGCAAGTTTTATTTTAGGTAAATAAAATTTTATTGGAAAATAGCTATGCCCATTTGTTTACAGTTTGTTTATGACTGCTTTTACTTTACAATGTCAGGGCTGAGAAGTGCTCCAGAGACAACATGGTCTGCAAAACCTAAAATAATTGCTACGTGATCCTTTATAGAAAGTTTGCTGACTCTTGGTTTGCATGGTTAGAGAAGTCATAGGAGTCTGGAGAAATCTATGGGAAGAGGAATCAAATCCAGCAGACACTCCTACCCTTCAACCTTGGAAAATTCATATAATCTTGTCTGTTTCCTCATCTATGAAGTAAGAATCAAGAATGTGAAGATCTAACTCCCCCATGCTTCCTTTTGGTGCCTCTGCAACATAAATTCACTCAGTTCTACCTTCATGGGTTGACAGCTTTTTTTTGCTTTTTTTTAAGCACGCCCCACCTTTCTTTTCCATTAATCGGTTTGCTGTGAACTGAACGAATATGGCAGTTCTCTTCTCTGTCCAATTTTCTTTTCTAACCATCACACTTTATCTAATCCCTGTCCAGTGGCTTATACGAGCATCTTCAGGAAGTTTCAAAATCTTTGAGGCCTCATTTTTATCTGGTTTTGTCTCCCACTCAGTACCTCAGAGTGGATTTTGGGTGATGGGTCGTGATGCATGTTACCTGAGTCTGTTGGATGGCCGAGCTATTTCACAGTGACCTAAAGAGCAGTTTACTCTGTTCCATAGCAACAAGCCTCTTGCCCAAATTCACCATCTGGTGTTTGAATCCTCAATCTTGTGGAGATTTTTTTTCATTAGCTGACAGTCATTACTCATTTGCTTTTGGCTTTAATATTCCTGGCATTTTCATTATTGCTCATTCTATATAGTCCCAGTCTAGAGTGAAAAAGCACTTGGAGTTGTTTGCTTAGCAGAAGGGATGTTATTTCTTTATCTGAAAAACAAGGGGGTCCGATGAGAAGGTTCCTGCTAGCTGGCACCATCTATGAATTTATGACTTCATGAAATTGGTTCTTAATGACTTCTGTTGAAAGCCCACTGAGACTCTAGCCTGTGAAGAAGAGGGCGGTGGGCCATAACAGATAATACTCGTTAGGTCAATGATTGAATAATTGAAGGCCTATGCACATAAGCCTAGGTAACCTCAGGATGAAAGAGCCATTGCCCCATAAAGAACACATCAATGATATTTTGTGATTTTACCACTGTTGTTTCCCAAAATATTTTCAGAGATTTTCTAAAAATGAATCTCAAAGCTGAACCATGACCTACAAAGGCCCTGACTATCATCTCTATTTGATTTCCCATTAATCTTCTAGTTCTTGTATTATATCCTCCCTGGCTTCTCTAGTGTTTCAAAACATGACAAACATTATTTAAATTTAATTTAAATGCTCACCATAGAGCCCTTGTCCCTCTGCTTAGAATACTCTTCCCCAAATAAGCAAGTGGTTCACCACCTCCATTCATGCAAATCTGTGCTCAAACATCTCTTTGAGAGACCACCACAATCCACATTTTACCTAATCCATATACCTTGCTTTATTTCTCATCATAACACTTATCATTAGAATATATCTTATATTCATCTATGGATTTATTTTTCTCAGTGCCTAAAATAGTGCTTCTCACCTGGAATGGGAAGGGGAGGGGACACTTAGACAGTAATTGTTGAGTGAATACACAAATAAGAGCAAGAAAAGAATCTACTGAATCTTGATTTGTGAATTAAAGTTTTCTCTAGCCCAGTGTCCCAATGTTATTTCAAATTTACTATTTAGCACAGTGTGTAGCTTTTTCACTTTTTGCCTCTGCTTCTGTCATTATTTATCCCTTCCATTCCTTTCCCTCCAACCCTGCATACTTAATGCATACCAAATTCTATCCACTATGTCAGAGTTCTGTCTTTTCTTTAACCTTCTCTGACTGTGCCCATTGTCTCTCCATGTGAATCCCTGAGGTTCATATTGCAAGGTCATCATGCCCTTCTGGTCCCATTCATTATTAATCTGTCTGTCTTAATTCCCAACCATAGTCTGAGTACAGATTATGTTTATATATCTTTTCTTTTCTTTCCATTTTCACTTACATTTTAAATGGAGTTAACTTTTCAGTGTTCATTAGAAAATAACATATTTTAGCAAATTTGAACTGGAGAAGTGAAAGAAGAATGTGAAAAATAGCCACAAAATCCACCTGAAGAGGCAATAACCATTGCCAAAAATAGACAAACCACCACTAACATAGCTCTCCCTACACACACACACACACACAGAGGCACGCACGTGCCATATTCTTTTTTAAAAAAATATCGTATCATGCATGTTATCTAGTAACCTGCATTTAAAAAAAATTAAGATAATATCAAGTATAATTTCCCTTTTGTATATCTAAGTCATAACTGACATTTAATTGCTACAGTGTTTAGTCGTGTTGATCAGTCCCTTACTGACTGATTTTGAAATTGTTTGCAATTTTCACTATTGTTACATAATGTAGATTTGAGGGGTAAGTCTGGAGAGAATGTTGAAAGAGGATAGTTTTGAAATCCTTGTGGTAGATTTCATGATGAGTTGACTAGGGAAATATTTCTCACATTTTTGTACTGATGTGCCCCTGCAAAGACTTCCAAATCAATTTATTTGCTTTTATATTTTTGTTGTAATTAATTTATTTTTAAAGATTTATTTATTTATGCATACAAGCTGGGGTACAGGCCAGAAGCATGGGGCAGTGAAAGGGTTCACCAAGGACAGAGTGGGGAGCAACTAAGGCAGATCGACAGAAATACACTGCTGAGGGGAGCAGCGGGCGAGGCAGGAGAGATCTGCCGCACCATGTGGGAATGTCCCTGGCATTGCGTCGAAATCGCATGGTTGCTGCCCACAGCTCCATAGTGCAGCGCTTAACTGCTGCACCACCAGGGAGGCCCAAGCTTTTATATTTTTAAATTTTGATATGTATAATAATTATTATTTTAAAATATCTAAAGCCCAAAATTTCTGGCAAATTGTAAATACATGGTTATTAAAATTAAGCTTCAACATTACTAAAAATTTATCTAATGAAATAAAAATATACTGACTTGATATCCACTTAATTTTTGTTCTTTGAAAATCATGAACTAGCTCCACTTTAATGATCTGAAATGTTATATAGTCTTGTTTTTTTTCTTGAACTACTAATTCTGTTCTACTTCACTTCCAGAATTTGTGCTAATGCAAGATTCAAGTTCATACTATCGTTTACATATAAAGCATTTAAAAGTATTTTATTGATCAACCAGTCCAATAAAATTTATATAAATGAATTTAAATATTTAAAATTTCCTGGGGCCATAAGAAAATAAAAAATGCATATCATACCTTTTGAGAGGAAATTTGTTTAATGTAAAGTAAAAGGCTTATTTTCCCTCCAGTTATATAATGTATACATGTTGCTTATTGCTAGAATGAAGGTAAGGGCAGCATTAATTTTTTTTTCTTATTTTCCATTTTAATAGATGTAAATGCTGAGAAACACTTCATGTAAACCGAGTAGATGGGAATGGGCGGATTTTTGTTACAGCAACATTTCTCAATTCTTCGAACTATGAGTTATATGATAAAACTGAAATAGGGCTCTATTACCAAAAATACTTATAATGACCTGCCAGCAGAAAGGCAATTATGTTTTCTGTCATTGACAATTATAAACACAGTACTAGAAACATGTGTTGGGGGGCCAGCTACAGGCATTAATGGGAACATATTTCCACTCAATGGTTATGGATATTCTATCTATCATGCTTTGAGCTTTGCTCCAGTGCTACTTAGCTCCTCAGGTGAAGCCCAAAGAAGGGGAGATCTGGGTTCAGTAACAACTGAATTTTTACCAGATATGTTAAGTAAAAGACATAAGAAGATAATGCATCTAAGAATCTAGCCTGAACAAGGAAAATGGTGAAAGATGACTGATGGATTGGGGGAAAAGTAGAGAAGAAAAAGTAAAGAGAGAGCTTTTTAAGAAAGAAGATTGGGTGGAGTAGCTAGAATGGTAAACAGTAAGAAGAGGAAATTTTGTCAAAAATGTGACTCAGGGCCTCCCCAGTGGTGGCGCAGCAGTTAGGCGCTGCACTGTGGAGCTGTCGGCAGTTCTATGCCCCACCCGGGAGCTTCCCACATGGCGTGGTAGACCTCTCCTGCCTTACCCGCTGCTCCCCTCAGCAGTGTGTTTCAGTCAATCTGCCAGTTCTGCTCCCCACTCTGTCTCTGGTGAACCCTCTCGCCGCCCCACGCCTCTGGTCTGTACCCCAGCTTGTATGCATAAATAAATCTTAAAAAAGAAAAAAGTGATTTACTGGTTTGGGAAGTGGAGCAGTTACAGGTCAAGAACATGTCCAGGGTGTGGCCATGATGGGAAGCTGATGAACTTCATTTTTCATGAACAAATCACTACAGATAAGTTTACAGAAATAGGTGGCCCTCTTGCTTTTGTGATGGGCATTATATTTCTATTTGATGGCATAGTTCTGGCCCATGAACTTCACTCAAGTGTTGCTAAGACTTCTTTAGTTACTTCTAGAATTATTGGCTTATTGGGTTTTCCTATCTCTCCAGAATAACTCTTGATGATTTTTATTTTCCTCAAAAAAAACGTTTATTTCAAATACATTATCAAATGGGTAAATATAATTCTTTACGTGTAATTTATTTGTGACTTTGATGGTGAATCAGTTTCTGAGATATATTGATAAATTCTGTTCTGTGGGTTTTGATTAATTATTGTATCTGCTCTGAGATTTATTGATTTGAATATATTTTAGAACCATCAAATCACTTTTCCATATTTGTAGGAATTACATTTTCCTCTTCACTTCTGAAAAAAATTCCAATTTTTGAAAAAAGTATACATCAATGAATAAAACAGTCAATATTTGTTTTATTTTATTTTCTGTTCTGCAAATTATCCTTTCCTACAGTATATTGCCTTGCTTCTAAAAATTAGGTACATTTATTTTACTAGGTTTTTCTTTTCAGTATATCATGTTCCATGTAGTGTTTTATTTTCACAATATTGCACTTAAAAATAAAACAGGATGTTTTATACACATAGATTTCATTTGCTTCATCTTTTCTTGATTTGCAATTTTTATAGAGGAAGCAATCAAACAGCACTTAAAAAAGAATCAACAATAGATATAAAATATTCAGCATTTAACATGTTCCATGATTTGCCACTTTCTTCACCCAAATGATATTTAATCCCCCAGATAATCCTGTGAGGTATGTGCTGTTGTTACCAGTTTCCTGCTGGGGAGACTTCACTGATAGAAATTAAGAGACCTATCCCAGGTTTCCCAGCTGTTGCCCATGAGCTTCAAACCTCACAAGTCCTTGATGTAAGAAATCACACTGTTACTGTCTTAAACACAGTTTTAGAAAAAATAGAGCAGAACTCTTTAAAGCAGGACATCAAAATAGTTCATGCTAAGATTTAATTGTTGGGCAATTACTGTGCACAGTTATATTCAGTATTAATAAAATTGCCCCATGATATTCTACTACTGTACTCTGGACTTGGTTTTTCTATTACAGTCTAATTGATTCCTTTAATCATTTCCAAAGTGGGGGTAAAATAGACACTGATTAGCTATTTTTAATGCCCTATATCTTCAAATTAAAAATTTGATATCTTACTTGTATCTATAGAATGGCAGAAAAGGAGGCATTTCATAAGGTCTACTTCTTTGGGCAGCCAAAGCCAAATCCCTGTCTTTTTGCCTTTAAATTCAATCCCATTTAGTAAGAAATAGTTTTTAAAATAAACTCAACCACAATATAGTCACTTTTAAAAAGATGAAGGTATTTAATAACAGCAAATGACTATGGTTCATTAATTTGTGATTCTTTTCTTTTTTTCTTTTAAAGATAGTGTTTTTAGAAGAAGCTTCTCAACAAGAAAGGCTGGCCAAAGAATGGTGCTTCAAGCCATGTGAGATAAGAGAACTGAGCCACCAGTAAGTCATAACCAACTTGTCCCCTTTTGCTAGATGCCATTGGCTAGCCTCAAATGACAGAAAACCTGCCTTGAGAGATGGAGGAGATTTTACATTATTACTATTGTTGCTATTGTTCATTATTATTATTAATAATAATAAGGGTGAGGAGGGAAGAATAAGGTAAATAAGAACAGAAAGTTGAAGGATGGAAACTTTGAGAACTAGAGCTGTTATCCTTTGTTTATTTCCTTTTTTCAAGAACTAGGATCTGGAGGTGAATCCACAAGGGTTTTCGGCCCAGGGGAACACAGAGCGTAAACAAGTACACAGACAATTAACCAGGACAGTGATAGATGTGATGCCTCTGTAAAGGAGGTAAAGAGGGATAGAGATGATAGAGACGACACTGCTGAACTATAGCGGGGGATCAAAGAGGTGTTTGGGGACTGATTCCTGACAGCATGGTTAGAGGGCCCTGTTTCCAAAAGTATGTTTGAGCTGTTACTTAATGTTCCAACTACTTATCACATTTTTTTTTAAGATTTTATTTATTTTTGTGTAGAAGAACTGGAGTGTAGGCCAAAGGGTGGGAGGGTGAGAGGATTCACTAGAGACAGAGTGGGGAGCAGAGCAGGTGGATCTACCGAAATACACTGCTGAGGGGAGCAGCAGGTGTGCTGCGCCATGTGGGTTAGCTCCCTGGCCAGGTATCAAACTCAGGCCCTAGAGGTGATAGCTCTGAGTAACGCAGAGACTTAACCCCTAGGACACCAGGGAGGCCCGTTGTCACAATTTTTAATATTTGCACAAAGTATGTTTGTTTCCTGTGATTGCCAACTCTTTTCATAGTCTAGTTGAAATGTCTTATAGAACTGGGAATAGTTTTTTTTTTTTTTTTCTATTATAGGTCACCCTTAGGCTCTTAATCAGAAGAGCTAGTCACCGTCCAGAGAGGAGATGACTGGTTATAAGGTTGCACTTGCATTTATACTCCTATCTCTTGCTTCCTGCCCTCTCCCTGCTGCCTTTTTATAGACTTGGAAGCATATGAGTGGGCAATGGGCACATTTATCTTTATAGTTAAATCTGGAAGGCCTGGAGATAATTCCAGTTATTTCTGCTGTTATTGGCTGCTTTGTATTTGTAGGTTTTCGTGGGAATAGAGATTGAGGAACAGCTGACATTTATAGTCACCTGCTTGTGTGCCTTCGAGAACGGGGATTAGAAGGTTTGGGAGGGGGTGAGAGGAGGATGGAATGTTGGGTGGAAGCTGCTTTTGGAGTTAAATCCATCAATCACAAGAGAGTCCAAAGGAGGGACCTATAAGCACTGTAAAGGGGAAGTGGTTAGATGAAAGATACAATGTAAACTTCTGTGGAAGACTGAAGCATTTGAAGAAAAATCATATTTAAAATGCAGCGTAGGATAAGCCAGAAAGAAAGCGAAAAATATCGAATGATTTCACTTATAACAGGAATATAGGAGAACCAAATAAGAGAGAGACATTCAGCAAGGGAGGGGAGGATAAGGGCTCAAAACGGGGAAGAAAAGAGCACAAGGGACTGTGGTGACAGTTCACAGGTGACTCGGTGGTGGGTAACCTACGGGGAATACACAATAATGTAAAAGATATTAATAATAATAAAATAAAAATTAAATAAAAATAAAAATAAAATAAAATGCAGAGTAGGGTCTTCCTGGTGTCGCAGGACTACGAAGCTATCCGCAATCACTGCAGCACAAGTTCGATCCCTGGCCAGGGAGCAAACCCACATGGCGCAGCAGACCTCTCCTGTCTCGCCTGCTGCTCCCCTCAGCAGTGTACTTCAGTCAATCTGCCTGTTCTGCTCCCCACTCTGTCTCTGGTGAATCCTCTCATACCACCCCCCCCCAACCTCTGGCATACACCCCAGTTCTTGTATGCATATATAAATAAACTAAATCTTTAAAATGCAGAGTAATTTTTATATCAAACACATCTAATAGACAGTTGAATCTCTCTAAGTCAGGATTAAAATATCACAGAAGCTGCTATTTCTGACGGTCTGTTTAACATACTTAGTATATCTCCAGGTCTATCTCAGCATGATGCGAATTTTTTAGAAACTGACATTTACAGCTGGTGCCCTTTGAGCAGTGCTTAGGTAGGAGTGGATCAGACTGTGAGATCATGGACCACAGACAGATTGACAGGGCAGGGTGGTGGGGAGGGAAGATGGTTGATGAGGGTTGACAAGGCATGCTGACAGATTGAGCAACACAGACCTTTGTATTAGTCATGTGTTTTGATGATAGAGCTTTTATTAATGTTGTCCATTTAGTTAAAAGGTGGGTGGATGTTTTAATAAGTGTACCTATGGACATACTGTTCTTCCTGAAGTGCTGTTTTAGTCTGCAGGCTTGGAATATGAAAGCGATGGTTTTTATTTGGGGAAAGTTGGAGGTTTTCTACAGCTTTTATGTTAGTAAGTAAAATGAAAAGAAGAAAGCTGAAAAGCAGGAGGAGCGCTTTTTCATCTTCTCCTGCCTCTAAGCCCCATTTCTGCAATGTCTGCACCTTGACTTTTGATTGCTACAACTTAGCTGTGAGTGAGATCTTGAGTGAAGAACTCAGTTCTAATCTTGGCTGGACCACTAGTGAGCTGCATGTCTGACAATCAGGCTGAATTTCCTGAGCTTCCTGTCATGTCAGTAAAATGAGTTGCTGTGCACTCTGATTTTTAATCTCACAGGCAGCTTGCACAGTCCACATTCTATGATAAATCCTGGACTATAACATTGATTATATGACTATTTCTGTTAATAAGCATTTCATAACGCCTTCTCTTTCCTAGGGAGGATGGCTAGCTTTTCTGGAGAAAAGTTACACTTCAGATGCAATTAATCTTTGCTCTTCTGTTTCCTTTGAAAACTTAACTTCTTTCATCTCCGCTACCTTAAGAACATGCTGGGGATTCTCCTCCATGGAAAACAAAAGTGACTTTCACTTTCTCTTTACATTACCATTCTAACTTTCACTACCAAATAATGCCAAAGGGAGCGCTCTATCTGCTTGGGGCTTTCTCTTTCGTGACTCCTCAGCAGCATCCAGGACACTAAACCAAAATGTACTAGAGACTCAGTCAGTACTTACATAACGAAGGACCGAGTCCATCTGAAATTGGGTGTCTCCCCAACTATTGCTTAAAAGTGAGAGCTCTCAGGGTCCTTTTTGAGACCATTCATCTGAGCCTTGACTCTTAAAATTTCTAACTCTGATTGTACCTGCTCTCCTTTGTAAAACCCTCTCTATGTTGCTGTCCTCAACCCCCTTCTGGCCCGAGCCTCCCATATGTCCCAGACCTCCTGGCAATGACACTGCCTAGACCTTCCCCAGTCTTACTCCCCAAGTGGAGGTCACTGCTCAAGGTTTAGTTTTTCTTTATTCACAGAAATCTCTGGCACCCCCAACGCTTAGGGTTACTTGTATAGGGAGATGCTCAGATCCAAACCCCATCTTTAACTCTTGTGATATCCCACGTTTCCAATCACTTTTTTGAACACTTTGACTCCCAGCTTCCTGTGACATTAGCCCTTCCTCAAAAGGGATTTTCCTTCTAAATTCTCTGTGCTTGTATTTAAACCTTACATGCTCAAAAATTCACTGTGACTCATTTCTTTCCTCTGTTCCTTAGAGCTAATAGATGCTCAAATTCTTTCTCTTGTATTTATTTTTGCCCTTTCTGCTCCAATCACCAAAATTTTTATTCATAAATCTCATGGTTGGGAGGTAGAAGGAGTCTCTCAACACATGCCCTTCGCCACCAGATAGAGCTTTCTAAACCTGGTCAATATGTCATAGTTCTGCCAGAGAAAATAAAAAACAAAGAAACTAATATCCTCATTATCCCCTTCCTCTCGGCTCCAGAATAACAAATTCATGTAAATTCACTAAACTGAGTATTTATGATCTTCTAAAAACACTTTTTGTTATTATTTTTTAGAAAACATTTTTATATAGTAAAATACACAAATCTTTGTTATATAATTTGATAAGGGTACATGCACCCTCCCCTATGGACCCAAAATATCAATCAAGATATAAAACATTCTTATCAAACTAGAAAATTCCCTCATACCCCCTCCTCTTCAGGGTACTCTCTAGTCCCTCATAGGCAGCCACTGTCTGATTTCTATCACATAGGTTACTTTTGCCTGTTTTTGAATGTTATATAAGTGGAATAATTGATGTGTATTTATTTTGGGGGGGGGTCTGGATTCTTCCATTCAACTCTTTGTTTTTGAGATTCATCCACATTGTTGTGTTCATCAGGAGTTTATTCTTTTTTGTGGCCAAATAGTATTTCATTGTATCACTATTCCACAGTTTGTTTTTCCTTTGGTGAATATTTGATTTGTTTCTATTTGAGACTAGCGTGAATAAAGCTTTAGTAACAATGGTTTACAATTCTCTTTTATCACTTAGGTAAATTAATAGGAGTGAATTTGCTTGTTGAGACCTTTCTTAATTTGACCGTATCTACCCTCTTTTTTTTCCTCCCTCCCTCTCCACCCCCGCCCTCCTCCTCTCCTCATCTCAATTTGTTGCGTTGGGAGCAACACCACACTTATAACACAGAAATCGTGGAGCAGGCTACATGATGCAGGATGCTGCTGGCCTTTTTATTGATAGAATAATCACAGCATCAGTAATTGGGGGAAGTAAGATAAAAAGAAAAAGGGTGAAAGTAGAAAAGAGTGTATCCTATTATCTATAGCATCAGGGCACGGTGGGTCTGCTCTCCAGGCATTTCTACTCTGCTTGATGACTCAGTATTATAATTGAGGTCAAGCCTTAGATTCCCCGGTCAAGATTTCAATCTTATCAATAAGGCGTTCCATTGATCAGCTTCTGGGTCCTTCGTCATACATCGGCCCTCGGCTCCCCAGGCGCTCCTGGTCATACCTCGTGATGCAAGAGTCAGGAGTAAGTTTATGCACCCGTCATCAGCCCCCTGGGCGTTCCCGGTCATACCTCTTGATGCGCGCCCTTCCGGAAGTGATCTGCTTTAGAAGATGAAAGGCACCTTGTAGGGTTGGGCTCCTATAGCTGATTAACCGGGCAGTTCTGACCGTGGGTAGGAATGCAGAGTTGCAGCTAACTAAATGGTCGCTTAGGATTAGCAGACCCACATCAATTAATGTTTAATTAATGTTTAATTTCTCTTGGACTTCCCACAAGGCATAGTAGTTTCTTAAACATAGTAGATATTTGAGAAATAATATATAATGGAATAAATCAAACTGCAAATTCAACTCCATGCAGAAGTCACACTGCCATTTCATCATGGTGAGGGAGATGGTAAGAGCTCCAAGAACTAAAATATCCTGCAAAGGCCAGTGTCTAACGCCTGAGAGGAATTATCTTTCATCCTTCCTCTCTGCCTGCCCTTGCATTGTTGCCTTTCTTTTAGGTTGCCAAATTTACAGATTGTCACTGTTCTTTCTTTACAGAATAAATGAACAGTTCTGTGACAGGGACTGTAGCGACCCAGGGTATTGAGCCTACAAGTTACACTGCCTGGGTCTGAATCCCAAAGCTGACTACTTGAATAATAATTTTTAAAATCTGTGTAAATTTCCTGAGCTTCGTCTTTCCCTTATGTAAATGAAACTAACAACACCGCTTCTTAGGTTGGTTGTGAATATTGAATCATCATAACAACTAGTATTTTTTTTTTAATGCATTCCACTGTCTCAGCACTGTTTTCCTACAGGCTAGCTCAATCCTCACAACAGTTCTATGGCACTAGTATTATCTCCATTTTACATAAGGGGAGACTGAGTCATATAGCATGTTTAATGGGGCCTGAATTCAACCAGGCAATCTGAGTTTAGAATATACCAATATCCCCTGTTATAAACTACTACATCCCGCAAATAAGAAGCTGCACACTGCATGCTGTGCCCAATGCCCAGTCCATGCACATCTTGAGTAAACGTTACCTGCGCTCACCATCATCATTATCATCATCACCACCATTCCTCATTCTCATTTTTTTTAAAGATTTAGTTTACTTATTTATGCATAGAAGAACTGGGGTGCAGGCCAGAGAGGTGCAGGGGTGACAGGATTCACCATAAACAGTGAGGAGCAGAACAGGCAGATCTACTGAAATACACTGCTGATGGGGCAGTGGGTCCTGTGGGTTAGCTCCCTGGCCTGGGATCGAACTCAGCTGCAGTGGCTGGTGATAGCTTCAAAGTGCTTAGATTTAACCCCTGCACCATCAGGGAGGCCCTTGTTCTTATTTTTTAAAAGTAAAACATTGGCAGATACCCACAGTTTCATTTGTCCTCCATTTAAGCGGTATACATTTGAATTGGTAATGTAAGGGACTCTGTTATGTCAACTTTTGAGTTCAACTTCCTTATGCATACAAAAGCATACTTAATATTAACTCAGGGAGATGGTGGTAGCAGTGCATACTATACTTTAACACATATATGTTTGGATGAGATTAAATACTTACTAGACAGCAGTGAACTGAATTAGTTCTTTAGAAAAACTTGCCATCAGCCAAGGTCTAGCTGGCCATTGTGACTAAAATTGCAGCCTCTCTGTTTCTCACCTGTCATCAGGAGTGACATGTGTGTAATCTTTCAGCCTGCTTCTAGAAATTTGAATACCTCCCTTCACATCTTTTTCCTTGTCCTCAGTGGTGAGAACAAAGTCAAAGGACAAAATCATGGTTTCTCTAATTTCTTGTGCAACAACCACTTTGCTTCTTCTCAGTGCTATGCTTTCATCATCTTAAGTTAGCCTCACACCAGCCATTCCAACTTGGGAGCTGTATCTTTCCAGTAGAGTTCATGTTTATTTCCTGATCTCTAAATAATAGAAGTTATAGTCATCTGATTGCATCAGCTCTAAATCTGTGTGGGGTGAACAATTAAATTATTGTCAAGAGAAAACGTGATTTAAAGATATGACAAATTTAATATTATTAAATTTTTTTCCTCTTATTTAATTTCCAGTGAGTTCTTCATGCCCGGGCTGGTTGATACTCACATCCATGCCCCTCAGTATTCCTTTGCTGGGAGTAATGTGGACCTGCCGCTTTTGGAGTGGTTGAACAAGTACACATTTCCCACAGAACACAGGTTTCGGAGTATCGACTTTGCGGAAGAAGTATATACAAGAGTTGTTGTAAGTATCCTGCTTGCCAGTATTGGTGTCATATATCCTGTCATCTGTAGGATCATCTACTTCTTTGGGCAGGTTTAAATTATAAAATATAGGCAGCTAAGGCTAGGATGCATTACAGAGATTTCTTTTTTTTACTTCTTTCCAACCCAGTGAGTTTGTGACCACCTCACCTAGCATAGTTTGTTAATAAAGGGAGAATCCATTCCTCTTTCTTTTACTTCTTGTGTTTTATTTTTCTGAATATCGTTTCCTTGCATATATGTATTCTCATACTTCTGTCAGACTGTATGCTGATATGGACTAGCTGCAAACCCTATGGAAAGTTCCTTAATGCATGTTACCCATCTATAAAAAAAACCAGTTGATAGCATCAACTTCATAGGATTGTATAATTAAGCAAATAAATATTTGTGAGGTTCTTAGACTAGTGCCTGGAAGATGGCAAAATATCTCTGTGTTTTCTTGAAAAACTATCCAGGAAAGTTTAAAATTAAAATTTCAAATTGCAGTCAGAAGGATATCACATTGTTCTGGTAACTTTACAAGGAAAGACAATGGGTTGACACATACATGTGGACATGTGGACACAGGACATGTGGAACTGTGAAGACCATGAGCACCACTAGAGGGAGCCATGGAGCTAGTTCAGTTGTGAACTTTAGCTATGGTTTGTGCCAAATATGTATTATCAATAAATACTCTGAAAATGTCCTTTTCACTCTTTCAAGAAAATAATTTTTTTCAATACCAAACCTATGCCTGATCCACTCAGCAACCAGAAACAACTTTTTTTATGGTTAAGATTTAAAGCTGAAAATACTTAGTCTACGTCCTTCTTGTCTTTCAACACACTTATCTGCAATTGGCCTTGTTGGTGGATTTTTTCCCTAAATGTTGGCTGTGTGGTGGTGACAATGTAACAGGTATCAAAGTGTGACCTAGCCATTCTGCCAGTTTCATTGGTCTTTAATCATTTAGCCTTGAGGAGTAAATGCAAGTGCTAACATTTATCCACTTGCCTTGTTTAATTATAAATTCAGTGTAATTGCGGATGTTACATATTTAGCACACATCCACATGACACCAGAAAAACTGAAAACTAAAGCTATGTATGAAGTTACTGGTGCATTGTGTTAATGAATTGTGTTAACTACACCAAACCTTTTTATTCTCATAATTTATTTTTATATCACATTATTCCAAAAAGAGTCTGATATTTCTTAAAATTGCTTAGTATACAGCAGAAGAAAATGAGGAAGGAAATCATGGCAAAGGAATGAAAGGCAGGAGGAAAAATGAAATAAATGGAAAGGCAAATGTTTCTATTAGGAGTTCATGTGCTTGTTAGAGTTTGCTGCAATTTCACTTAAAGTTTCTAGCAACTGACCCAGAAATGGAAATCAGTTGTATAATTTACACTGTGTGATTTTAAAAAGCCAAAACATTTGTTAAGGAAAAGCATATATTTTCCCATATGGATTTTCATAAAAAAAAAATCCCAGCAAGACTTAATATATACTGTGTTATCAGAATATAAATTATCAAGGTACTATAGTATCAAAATGTCCAGATGCCAATATTTTATGTTTAGAGAGTTATATATTAAGAACTATATATCAATCAAGCAATACTCCAGAAGTAATATTTCTTATATCAGAGGCTTGTTTATTTGATGCTAATGAATACAAACTAGGTTTGATTCTTGACAAGCATTTGTGTGCACACATCCTATGTTTCTGATTATGAACATACCACACACCTTAATGGTTGACCGTGTCAAGGATATGGTTGAGACCAGTTTAAGAAAGTTGAAAGGAATCTAGACTGGTCCAGACTCTATGGTTTGTCAAAATAGTGAAAATAGATATACCATGTGATCCAGCAACCCTACTCCTAGTTATCTAGCCAAAGAAGGCAAAAATAGTAATTAAAAAGAATACATGCACTTCTTTGTTCATTGCAGCACTATTTACAATAGCCATGGTTTAGAAACAACCTAAGTGCCCAAAGTTAGATGAATAGCTAAGGAAGACATGGTGTATATACATGGTGGGATACTACTCAGCTATTCAAAAAAAAAAAAAAAAAGAGAGATGAAATCCTGGCATTTGCAACAACATGGATAGAACTGGAGGGCAATAGACTCAGTGAAATAAGTCAGAAGGAGAAAGACAAATACTGGATGATTTCACTCATTTTGGAATATAAAGAAATAAAACAAAGAACAGGAAAAACTAAACCAAAACAAACCCTAGAAATATGACTGTAGAATTAAGGCTTCCAGAGAGGGAAGGTGGAAGTGCGGAGCAAACTGGGGAGAGGACCAGGAGACTGTGATGGAGGATTATGGGTGCTTTGGGTGTGGTGAGGTAACAGATATCTGAAGAGGTGTGAGTCTATACCTCTAAATCATATACAGTATTGTAAACTGAAGGTATCTCAATTTAAAAAAAATAAAATTTAAAAGTTGAAATTTGCTAACTAGAAACTGTCCCTGGACTCAAGTCTTCCCATGGAAATGAAGGGAATTCTCAGGCAGGTATTCATGAACAGAACCTATAGGATATCATCTGAGATTGGCTTTCCAAATTCATTTATGAAATTTGTTTCTCTGAGAGTGTTAATCATAGTGTTATTTTTAAATTTTTTTATTGATTAAAATTGTTTTCTTACTTCATAGTAGTCCCCATAGATCTCCCACCATCATCGTCACCCATAAACCATCACCATATTCCCTTGTATTCACCCCTCCCCTGTTTTACCCCCCTTTTTTTTGCTATACGCCTCAGTTCTGTGGTCAGCTTGCAAGTTTTGACTTCTTGACTTTTTATTTGGTTTCTCTATATTCCACATGTAAGTGAGCCCAACTGGTATTTATCTTTTTTCTTCTGACTTATTTCGGCTGGCATAATCCCTTCCAGCTCCATCCATGTTGCTTCAAATGGCATGAGTTAATCTTTTTGATCGCTGAGTGGTATTCCATTGTATAAATAAATGACAGTTTTTTGACCCATTCAATTATTTTGGAGCATTTGGGTTATTTTCATATCTTGTCTATTGTAAATAGTACTGCAATAAACATAGAAGTGCAGGTTTCCTTTCAAATTAGTGTTTTTGTGTCCTTTGGGTAGACTCCTAGGAGAGGAATCATTGGATAATCATAGCATTATTTTTTAAGTCAGATTCCTTCAGACTCTGTAGATTACTTGTTTCCTCCAAGATTTCCTTCAGATTCTTTCTCTTCCCCTTGCACGTACATTCAATTGATGAGCGTTGCTCTAAGATGTCGACTGGAAGCTCTGGGCTGAGGTTAGATTTATTAAGTATTGAGCAGTATCAAATGTGATCAGTGAGGCAGGGGAGAGCTTTTTCAGTGGATCCCCATTGTCACTATGAAGACATCATTCTTCTAGAGCCATTCATCTTCTTGAAGCAAATGCTTCAGTCCTGCCAACAGTGGTGGGTATAGTACATGTGACATTCTGGGCAAGATGGCTAAGGTCCCCAGAGGGCAGTCAGATTTTCTTTTTTGTTTTCGTTTCAGCCTTACCTTGTCCTTTGGTTTTTACTCTCAAAATGTTATTTGGTTTCTACAAAGGTTGAATCTCTCCTTCAAGGAGCAGATTAAGGGTGTTTGGTTGATTTCAACAAGGAGGAAAAGGGTCCAACCAAGGTTTATTGAAATGTTTTTTCGGCTCTTGTCTCCTCTTATGTTCTTCTTGTGGGTTAATAGGTTTTGTGATCCTATACTGTTCTTTTAGTAGAAATTTTCTAACAAAGGAAGGTAAATATGTGAGACAAGTCTGCCAGGTTGAACTATAAGCTGGGCTGACTAATTTTACCTTGTAAGAGGTAGAAAGATCTCATTTATTTCTTCCAGATGCAATGAAGTTTGGATATCCTTAAGTAATTCTAAAAATAAGGATTAATTAACATCACATTTTTGAGTTCTATAACACAGAACTGTGTGAATCTAGGAAATCAGAAGTATCCACTTCTCCTCCAATAAATGCTTTTGAGTATATAAATAGTTTTGCCATTTACCTTAACTGTATTTCATGTATTTCAAGATGGCATAACTTTAAATAAAAACAATTTAAAATTAAAAATGAGAATTCTATTTTCATCTGTATTTGCCATGTGACTTTTCTGGGCATACACGATTCATGGTTTTTGTGATTTATTTTTAGAGGAGAACGCTAAAGAATGGAACAACCACAGCTTGCTACTTTGGAACAATTCACACTGACTCATCTCTGCTCCTTGCAGAAATTACAGGTGAGGAGATGAAAGCCTGATTTATGGGCACATCAAGCAAAGAACACCAGACTGTGCCCGGCCATGACTTACACTTACGAGCAGTCCTACCTTTTATTTGCTAGAATTTGAGTGATGCGTTTCTTTTTTTTTCCTTTTAAAGATTTATTTATTTATGCATACAAGAACTGGGGTGTAGGCTAGAGCTGTGGGGTGGTGAGAGGATTCACCAGAGACAGAGTGGGGAGCAAAACAGGCAGATCCACTGAAGTACACTACTGAGGGGAGCAGTGGGTGAGGCAGGAGAGGTCTGCTGCGCCATGTGGGGATCTCCCTGGCTGGGGATCGAACTCTTGCTGCAGTGGCTGCGGGATAGCTTCGTAGTGCTGAGACTTAACCCATTGCGCCACCAGGGAGGCCCAGCATTGCATTTCTTACAAGTAACTAGGTGTCTGTGTATCTCAGTGACCCTTAAATGCTTTCTGTTGGTGAAGTGATTTGATTTTGTACTTAAGGTTTCTGGTTTCAGAATGATGTGCGTGGGTTTGAATTTTATGCTTTTATTTAGGACTTTTGGAAGCAGCTAAGTTTAGTTTTGGCAACAATTTATTATAATCAACAGACATGTTGGGTACTGACTAGGCCCAGGGCACTGTGTTAGATGCTGAGAACACAATGAAACAGAACAAAGTCCTTGCCCTTGAGGAGACAGACAGAATTAACTGATTACTAACGACACACATTGATTAATAACTTTAGGGGCAGTGCTTACTAGATGCCTGGCATTGCTCAAAGCATTATACCTGGATTACCACAGCTTGTCTGCAAACTGCCTTCAGATGTTAATCATGTCCTCATGTTATAGAGGGGTGAACTGATGCTCATAGAGTCTGCATAACATGACCAAGTCACACAACTAATAAGCATAGCTGGGATTGTATTTAAATTGATGATTCCAAAACTTGCACCCAGCACAGTGCCTGCAACAGAACAGGTGTTCAGTAAATATGTCAGTTGAGGCTGGTTTGCTGGCTAAGATAAGTTCTGCCAAATGCCTAAAGGATGACACTGAAAATAAATATTGCTGCTTTGAGAGGAGACAGAGAGAAGCCAGAAATGGACCATATGTGAAGAATTCATGGAAGGGGCCTTATAACTTTGAAGAAAAGACAGAATGTGGAAAAAGAAAAATGTTTCTGAGATAGGAAAAATGGCATGTGCACAGCTATGAGAACAAGCATGTCCACAGTGGATACAAGAAGCAGAGAACATTGTAGCTGAACTAGAAGACAGAATTCATTGCATGGTGCAGTAAGAAGAGGGTAGGCTGATAGGATCCATCAGCCTGGAGAGATTTGATGTGCATTAAAGGCTGAAAGAAGGTTTTGAGCTAGGTGAGTTATGTGCCTTGATGCTTTAGGGAAGAATAATTTGATGCCCAGATGAAATGAATTACAGGAGTGTTAAAAAAACTATTTCCCATGTAGCTTCACTTTCCTGGGCTAATTTCCTGCTAGTAAGGATGAGGTTCTTTAGTGCAGAGAACTGCTAGTAGGACTCAGTAAAATTCTCAACATATAACATTACTGGCGTTACTGCAGTTCAAGAATAACAGCAGGGGCTCCCTTGTGGCTTTGGGGTTAAGTCCCACCGCTATCACTGCTGTGCCCTGAATTCGATCCCCAGCCAGGGAGCTAACGCACATGTGCCCAGCAGACCCCTTCTGTCTCGCCCACTGCTCCCCTCAGCAGTGTACTTCAGTAGATCTGGCTGTTCTACTCCCCTCTGTCTCTGGTGAATCAGCTCATACCCTGCTCCTCTGGCCTATACCCCAGTTCTTCTACGCAATAAAAATAAAATTAAATTAAATTAAAAAAATATATATATATATACACGCACACATATATCTGAAGAACAGCAGCATATTCTCTAAATCCTGTGAGCCAGGGACTTTTTATTATTATTGAGTATAGTCTTTGGAACCCTGTTCATAGTATAGGACATTGGGCATATGAATTCAGAGTTTGAACAGATAATACCCATTGTCCCGGGAGTAATTGCAGGAATAGGGAATCGCTGGAAGAAATTTTACTTTTTACAGAACTTGGTGAGGTCTTGTTGCTTTTATTCTTAAAAGGTATGATGAGCTTTTACATTCTCACTTGTATTTTCATAATGGCTTTGTTTAAAAATGTTCTTAAAAGTCTTGAGGAAAGTACAGTTGGGAAAGAAATGTGACTTCAGGTGCTTTTTGTGTGTGCCTCACAGATAAGTTTGGGCAACGGGCATTTGTAGGCAAAGTCTGCATGGATTTGAATGACACTGTTCCAGAATACAAGGAAACCACCGAGGAATCAATCAAGGAAACCGAAAGGTATGTTCATTTGCATTTGTCTTGTGAACACTCCTGCTACACTGACGGGGAGTGAGGTGGGGACAGGAAAGCTTTCTGAACCAGGTAGGATGTGCACATAAGTTACAATGTAGCTTTGCCCAACTTCGTAAAATTGATTTGGTCCTAAAATAAACACTCTAACTCAATACAATTTTTATATACCAAATTACATTTTAAAGCCTCTGGCAACTTGTAATAGGAACCTGAGGGTCAAATCTCTTGTAAAATGAAGGATTCTTTTTTAAAGTCAACGATTTACCCTCTACCTATCTTTTATTATAGATCTTGGATTCTCCTGTAGATTGATTTGCCTTAAGTGTGTGGCCTGCCCATTAAAATATTTGATTATGGGTCATACAATTACCTGAGATCACAAGCTTTTGTTATGCTCTTTGTATATAACATTGGGATGTTCTAGTGAACATGTATGTCATTTTTCGACATTTCTTTAATGGGTTACTACGGTACCTTGAGAACTGATGAGGAATTGTGTTGTATGACATTTGCATCCAAGAGCTATAGAAGAAAATTCTTTAGGTTTAAGTCTTCCCCAAGAACAAACCTATTCTAATGCAAGTTTTAGGAGTCTGGCTTTTCTCCATTCTCCAGACCTCCCTCCACCTGTGTGTTCTCTAAAAAAGGGGAGCAGAGTTGAGGAACACTCATGTTCCCCATAACATGGACCGTAAGCTCAATTTTTCTGTCTGTCTCTGTGCTCATTGTCAACCATAATTCTCATTTTGTTCTGGAACAAAGGAACACTATAGCTAGGCAGGAGGCTACAAAAGGCAGAACTAGAGCTAGTAAATATTGGGTTGTCAGAAAAGTCATGATGCATTTTTACATAGAAAACATAGAAAAAATACGTCATGACTTTCCAACAGCCCAATAGTTCCAACTGAGGCAGAAATAGCCATGTCATAGGCCTTCCAGAGACCACCACCCCTGCAGATATAATTGTTCAGATTGATATCGTCATCACTATGCATTTCACAACTACCTCTGGTTTATTTCTTCTGCCTTACACCAACATTCATGCCCTGTAGGACTCTGCTGTTTGGTATAATCATGATATTGTGTGAATGAGTAGCTTCCACTTTGGGAAGTTAGGAATAGAGTGCCCCATGGCTTGTAAATGCCTCCAGATTAGTGTGCACGCATGACTGTAATATCCACAGAGTATGATTTATGGCTTTATTCCCCCAAACAGAGCTTAAGCAAGTGCAGTGGCTTGAGTGCTGCGGGAATACTCATGAACAGCGCAGCTGATGTTGGATGACAAATTTGCCTTTCCCTGTGATTTTGCACTCCATCTCTCTGGCTGCAAAAAAGAAAGCAGAGTAATTACTACTTGTTAATCTTTAATTAGCGGTAGTGAAACATGTGCAGTATTTGAGATGTTTGCAGGGAAATTAGGACATGTAAGGATCATATTTTCACCCTTTTAAAAAATTGTTTGAAAATTTCTGAATTTTCTAACTTCCCATGTGTTGTTTTATTTCAGATTTGTATCAGAAATGCTTCAGAAGAATGTAAGTGAATGTTCACAGCTTGTTTTTGGATTGCCTTCATGGTTGTTGTAGGATTGGCTTTAATTGTTTGTAGAGATTAGTCTGTGTACATTGGGCTTTTTCCTAGCGTAAAACATTTTCCTTGAACCTTAAATTATTTTCACAGTGGACCCATCAACTCAGTTCATTGAGGTCATGCATTTTTTGGTTTCTCAGTGATTTTCCCTCTCAATGCTTTGGAAGCTTTTAATTTCACAGGACTAGTCTCTGGGAAGAGGGCTTTGTGGATGTAGACAAACTGGCGTCAGCTGGAGGTTGTGGCCTGGTTTGGTCTGGTCAGACCCTTATGTGGTCTGAAACACAGGTACTGCCCAGCCTTGTTACCCCGCCACTGTAGCCTTGGTCCACAAATGTGTGGCATGTCACATGGCCTGCAAGCACCCCACTCAGCACCCCCTTTGCAGTGCCTCAGCACCAGGGAGCCTTTGGAAGCAGTGTTGTTTCCTGTCCCCACCCTCAGCAGGCTGGTTCATGGCTCCACTGTGCAATCTCATAGATGGGCAAGTGAGATCATCCCCTCATCATCTTTGAGTTTTGATTGGACACCATAGGAAAGCCAGAATTTCTGTCAATCCCATCTTGGGAGACCTATGTGGAACTTAAGGGGTCCTCTGTACACCTTTGTGAGTCCTCTTTCTTTTTGGTCCCTCACCTCAGGTGATATCAGCTCCAATCCCACAGTTAAGCAGTCCTCAGGGAGCCCACAGCCAGCATACTTCCCAAGGTGGAGAAAGGCGAATAAACTACCACCTCAGTTTTAGTCTCCCCAGCTTCTCCTTCTGCTTCCCAATTTTTTTCATAAGTCCATCCAGTATAAGCCTCGTCTGAGCTTTCATATGGATGTAGGAGAGGCAATGTCCATCATTTGGTACAAATCTTCTACTGAACTTACTGTTACGTAATAGAGTCTTCTTTGTTTTCAGCCATGAGCCATTTCCATGAAACCCAACACTTCACCCCACTCTGAGAATGAAAGTTTGTCCCCCTAAATGAAGACATATCTTGTTATAGGATAGGCATTTTGGGGTATGCTATGCATTCATGATCTCCATTGTCTCCTTATCAATTGCTTTTTATGATTTCCAGTATTCTAGAGTGAAGCCCATCGTGACACCACGTTTTTCCCTTTCCTGTTCTGAGACTTTGATGGGTGAACTTGGAAACATTGCAAAGACCCACGATTTACATGTTCAGGTTGGTATTTTGCTCTCGTACATCTGTCCAGATCTCCAAGACTAAAATTCAGCAAGCTTCAGTCCTTATTCTAATGAGATCTCATCCAGGTATAGCATCAGAGGGTAGGACAAACATCACCTAAATCTAATTTTTTTTTTTTTCAGGTGAGACACTGAGGTTCCTTTGAAGGTTTTCCACCCATCTTCCTTAATCAGGTTTGGCAAGATAAAGACATCATAAATAGTGAAGAAAGATCAGTGACAGACTGGTTGCCTATTCTCTGTAGGATATATTTAATGTGTTTCCTTCCTACTTGTCTTTGACTTGATATTGTCTCAGTGTTCTAGTCCTTCGTTTTTGGAGAAACCACCTATTATTTGAAAAGCAAGAAAAGCAAAAAGAACCTAATTTCTACCTTACAAAAATGCATTTAAAAGCCCTTTTGTTCTGAGTTTCTTAAATTAAAATCAGGAACAAAAAAGTATATTTTACTTTGTCATTAAGTTGTTGCCATTTAGGAATAAAACACTTTTTAAAGCTTCCAGCTGGGTTAAAATTGGGAGTTGGCGTACCCCTTCCCCCATCGAAGCTTCATTACACACTGCACTAAAATTTTTCCTATTGAGAGTTGACTGTCTTATAAAAAAGAACATTTTAGGAGAAAGGCAAAACATTGATTCTTTATCTTTTTGTACAGTGGGAGGTATTTGTGGTTTTTTAAGACTTTTATTCTTAGGGCTTATTAAATATTACCATCTCTGCCAATTTTATTATTTTTGGTGGTGGTGGTCTGTGATATTTGAATTTTTGACTCGCTGTCACAGAAATGTAGGGGAAGGACCTCTGGGTCCCTGATTGAATCTGAAAATAAAAGTGACTAAGATTAATAAAGAGAAAAGAATATAAATTTACTATGTTTTACTTGAAGACCTGAAGAAAAAATTAAACCTGTGTACTTCTATGCAGGTTTAATAGCAAGTGCTTACTTGTGGAGGAATATGATAGATTCAGAAACATGTGGTAAAGGGAGAAAGCTGGTGGAAATTTAGTAATCCACTACCAATGCACAAGGATTTCCTTTTCTCCATATCCTTGCCAACACATATCTTGGAGTACAGCTTTTTAAATTCATTCTTCTATAGTTTGGAATTTGAAAAGACTTTGTGGAAGAACAAACATGTTCATGATATTCATAGATTTTTGGTCATGTATATATTATAGTGTATATGATATAGGCTGTAAGTAAAGCCTTTATATAATCTGTGTTGTCTTTCTATATGGCTCCTTAGCCAAATGGAAACCATCCACATCATTTTGGGATTAGAAGCATAATTTGTAACAGTATTTTACATTAACATCTTGAAAATATTTTTTTTCTTGTAGAGCCATATAAGTGAAAATCGTGATGAGGTTGAAGCCGTGAAAAACTTATTCCCTAGTTATAAAAACTACACAGATGTGTATGATAAAAATAATCTTCTGACAAATAAGGTAAATTGTATATATCATGATATAATTTATATAAAGTAGGGTTGTACTTATCTAAATGTTAAAATCATAGACTTCTGTGGCATGTGGGTATTTCCAAACTAGAGTAAAGCTCAGAGTGTGGGCGTGCATGTGTGGGGTGTGTGTGTGTGTGTGTGTGTGTGCGTGTGCGTGTGTGTGTGTGTGTGTGTGTGTATGTGTGTGTATGTGTGTAGAGTTAAAAGTGACTGAAGTTTCAGCCCAGTCAATAAATCTGAAGACTTCATTGAGGGTGGGAATGTCATTTGGTCCAAGGACATTTTGTCAGTAGCCATTAAAATAATGGATTATATTCCTTCCCTTGAGTTAGCAGATGCATTTCTAAAGATCTGTTCTGAAAGGAATATGAATAGAAATGTTAATTGCATGGGAAAGTTAAAAAATGGCTATCAGCGGGGGATTGTTTAAATTGTAGAACACACATCATTAGAATTTTATTCAACAGTCACACAGAATGAAGTATACAGGCTTACAAGTAAGAATGTTTGCAAAATGTTGTTTGATGGATGTGTGTCTGTTTCTGGGTCTGCTCACTTAGCAAAAATTGCCTGGGAGATGTACACTGAATGTTAAAAGTAACTTTCTGAGGGGGGAAACACAACTTTCTACTTTTAAGCACTCTGAGATTGCTTTGGGGAAAAAAAAAGTGTGCATTGCTTTTATAATTAAACAATTTTAAGTTAATGGAAGTTACTGTGAGTGGGGAGGGGCCTCATTATAACCATAGGCTCATTCACCTTGGCCTTCCATGAAATTGTACTAACTGTATGGAGAGTTTAACTACTGCAGCAAATAATTTCGTAGGGAATAGATGAATGGAGATCTGGATATGACTAATTTGAAAGGCTACATCTTGTAAATGCTACACCGAAATTTGTCTGCATTTCCATGTATCTCCATATGATTCGTAAATTAGCCTTCAATTTGCATGTTAATTTTATTTGCACAGAGGAGAATTTTATTTTAATGATAATATTGTGGTCACTAAACCTGCCTCCCAAAGGAAAAAGCTATTTACATACAGGTTTTATACAGATGGACAAAGAATTTTGAAAGAGTAAAGTCTTATTTGGGAAAATCTATAAATATTACCAAGACTAAAAATTAAGAGAAGTCTTACATCTCCTAAGTCTTCTTGGGTCCATTTTACTTTCTATATTAGTGTTTATATACAGTCTCATATTTTCTAATTTTTATGAAGTTGTATAGGTGAATTAAGGTTTATTTGGTTATTGGCATCAAGACCACCAGTGCCAATGTTTAACCAGAGAAGAAATACAGAATAGCTCTTTGCAAGGTCACCCCACAGCTTCCATGGACTAAGAAAGGAAAGCTTACTTCTAGAAAGTTCTCATTAGAATAGGAACAATTGCACCCGTTGATCACTATGTAGAGAAGAAAGTAACTTGACAAAATTTTCTAAACTGGAGATGATAGAATCATGCTGTCTTTGAACTGGATCAATTTCCTATGCTGTATATCACCTGGACCAATCCTTATTATTGTATAGCTCAAAAATTAAAATGGTAAGATTCACAAATTTGAAGAATCTGTTGTAATCCAATGTTTTTACAGGTCTCTTGTGAGGCATAACTTGTACACAGTGATTTTATACATACAGATCATCACAAATGTACTTGTGAAGATGATTAACGCCAAGTCACAGCTTCTATCTGTCCTTCTGTCTGTACCTGTAATATCTGCTGGGACTGCAGACTAACTTAAGCAATTAGAAGTGGTAAACGCCACATAAAACACTCTTCTCTCCAGACAGTGATGGCACATGGCTGCTACCTCTCAGCAGAAGAACTGAACGTTTTCAGGGAACGAGGAGCGTCCATCTCACATTGTCCCAATTCTAACTTATCGTAAGTAGGCAGGAACAGTGGATTGTGGATGTTTGGGTTCCAAAGTAGCAGCCAAATATCTTTGTTGTCATCCCTCGGTTATCTTTTCCTATAGCTATGTTTGGTTGGGTCAGGAATTACATGCATGCTTACCATGTTGAGATGAGGAGAAAGAGGGCACTTTTGTGCAGAACATGCTTTTGAAGAACACTACAAGTCTTAAAATCTCTGAGTTACACAAAACAGGACACAGAAATACAACAGAAAGAGTTTGAAGCCGATAGCATTCAAAATATACAACAAAGGACTGAAAGAGCAATATGCCAGTCAGGCATTGGAGAGAGGGCACTCACCACCTTTACTTTGTGCTATGCAAACTAAAGGAGGTGCACAACCGCTCAGAAGGGGGCTGTGCTGCTAGAACCCAGGGCCCTGCCGTATCGTAGGGTATATGTCTTGCTGCTGGGTACAATAGGATGCCAATTCATAGCAGACCTTATCCTATTCAAAGTCCCCAATATACAAAAAATCTTATTTATTACTGGTTCTTAACCTTTTGAAAAGTTATGGATGCATCTTGGAATCAGAAGAAAAAAGCTAACCTATGAAAAATTTGCATCCAATTTCAAGTAATGCATCAACTCCATGGTTCTCATGCATGGGTGCTAAGTTAGAAATCCGTGTTTCAGGATTAAGAAAAGACCCCTCATTTCTGGTGCTAGTTAATCAAAAGCCCTCACCCTTAGAGGCAGGTTGGGTGGATGATTCATATAGTTACTCAACAAATTTATTTAGTTTCTGCTGGATTTTAATTTTTTGAGGGTTACTCAGTACTCTCTTATTTTGGGTTTTTGAAAAACTGTGAGACAAGGGTTTGAGGATTTGTATCCAAGTAGTTTATTTAAGAGGTCATGTTAGAAAGCATCTCTAGGGGTCATTTTACCCAAATAGCCATCAGTCATGGGTGGAGGGCTGGTGTGTAGGGGTAAGGAACTTTAATTCCCTGGAATGTCTGACCTTTTCCAAACAAGGGAAGAGTGGGCTCTAGTAGCCAAAGAGAGCCCCTGGCAAAGAGTTGGAGGTGCTGGCAGTTAGAAATTTAGGTACTTTATATGTCAATGGTAGTCTGGGAAAGGCAGAGAGCCAAACTGGAGTGTTTTGAGGAATTCCAGAAGCTTCTAGTTTTCAGACATAAAGTAATCACAGACACAGGCAATCTTGTTATGTATAGAGTAGCCATAATTATAGTCTAGTGACCAGAGCGGGGAAGGATTTAACATCCCTTACATTAGTTATAATACATCTAAATTAAAACATGATCCAACTTTGCAAATGAGATTTCAAATTAGATTTCTTTTTGGATACATTTCTGTTTAAATGATCAGTTCTATTCATTCTCCAGAATCTTCGAGCGATAGATCACTTGTGCTCTGGGACATTGCAAATTCTGGCTGTGTGCATTTTTTAACAGAACACCTTTGACCTTTGCATCTTCTCAGCCTTCGGAGAATTGCTTTAGGTTTCCTTTATCTCTTTAGAACAACTGCACATCTATTAACTTTAAGGTCACAAGGTGGAGATTTCATCCCAGGAACCATCTCTTCAGTTGTTGCTCTCCTCAGAGAGAGCATTTGTACTGTCAGGTCCTGATTCACCAGCATGCAGCTCCTTTTCCACTTGTTCCCCCTTTCTTTGGGGTAACACTTTAAACAGAGAAGAAAGACAATGCCTTATAATTTCTGCTTCCTAACATAGAAGGATGGGTTGGTAAAAGTAGTTATTAAAGCCTGGTAAGATGGGACTAAGTACAAGACTGAATTTCTTCATTTAGTTTTCATTACCAATGACCCCGATTTCCCTTCTGGCTCTTACTACTTTGACTCACCTGAAATTAATTTTGACCCAAGGATTCAAGTTCCTTTATGATCATTTTCTCTAAGATTCAGAGGGTCTGACTTAACTAATGTGTTTGTGTCAGCATTGGAGCTGTTAGGCTGTTAGTGATATCACCATCATGATTGTTATTGGAATTTTCTTTTGTTGGAGCCATAGGGATCTCCTTATTCTGTCCCCTCTCTCTCCAGGCTGAGCAGTGGCTTTCTCAATGTGCAAGAAGTCCTGAACCACCAAGTGAAGATCGGACTGGGTACAGGTTAGTCCCTTGTCATTTAGAGCTATGCACAGTGTTCCATTAAGTGCGTAACTTTCTGTTGGAAAACATCAAGGTAACGGTACTATGTTTAAAAAATTATTTCTATTATCTGGTAGTAATATCTTGAGTAATAATTAGGCTGGAAGCAGTAAGAAAATGAATACAAAAGAAGAAGTTTTGGTGATCCTAATGTCCTAGAAGCCATTGACCATGTTTTCAGATCAGAGATCAGACTATAAAAGATAAATCCTTCTAGGTTCTTTTTTTAATTTTTCCCTCCCCTTTTTGTTTTGTCTTCTGGCTTGGTTTTAATGATTTGGATATGTGTGGTTTTTAAAAAGTTCTCAACAACTGTGTCATCACTGAAACTGTCCTAAAAGGAAATTATTTACTCTAGCCATCATGAGAATAAACTCCATCTACGCCAGTATGGAGAACATGAGATACGTTAAGAACTAGCTTTGCTTTTAAGCAGTGTTTTACAAAATGAGACCCCAATACTGATGGGAAATCTGATGTTTGCTAGAGTGGAGGCCATTCTGAGTGGCTGATGAATCAGTGGTCTCATCTCCTTTTGTTCACCCTATATTTTCTTGTTTTTCAAGAGTGTGTGCAGTGCTGCTCGCTTTGAAAGAGTGAGTCAAACCCAAATGCCTTGGCAACAGCAATCTTCTTTTATTATACTATCTATGAATGAACTAAAATTTTGTAAGCAAAAGTGCATGTGGGGCATAAGTATTTATTTTCCATTCTTGATACATTTGTCTTCCTGATATTTCTGAGCATCAGGATACTTACATGTTGACAATGATGGTTTTATTCATTTTCTGTAATAACTTAAGTATTCTTTATTTTGATAACAAGCAGTTAATTGGTACAACATACAAAAATACAAAGAAATAAATTAATATTTTTAAAGAGGTAGGCTGGGCTAGTTTTCCAATTTTTCATGAATCAAAGGAATTAAGGTTTTTTTTTTAAATACTAATATAAGCCTTCCATCATTGAAATTGTGGTAATACCTGATCTAGTCACAGGTGTTAAGTCAGGAAACCAGTTATTTTGCCTTCACAGAAAAGCTTTAATAGATAGGAAAAAAAAAGTTTTTGTTACACATTAGAGTCAATTAATGAAACTTTTTTTAAAGAGTATTTTTTAAAAGATTAAAAAAATGTATTTATTTATTTATTTATGCATACAAGAACTGGGGCATGGGCCAAAAGTGCTGGGTGTGAGAAGATTCACCAGAGACAGAGTGGGGATCAGAATAGGTGGATCTACTGAAATACACTGCTGAGAGGAGCAGTGGGCGAGACAGGAGAGGTCTGCTGCGCCAAGTGGGTCAATAACCTGGCCAGGGAGCAAACTCTTGCTGCAGTGGCTGGTGATAGCTTGGTGGTGCTGAGACTTAACTCCTGTGCCACTGGGAAGGCCCCCTTTAGCAGACACACAAAAATTAGGTAGATTCTGCTGCAAATCTTCTATGGTTTTGGTCTCCCTGATTTAAATTCATCATATGATTTCTGGTTCCTAAGCTTGGGTTTTTTACTGATGTCCTAAAATGTCCACTTCAATTTCTATCATTTACTGGCTGTAAGACTTTAAGCAACACTTTAATTTTCAAAGACTTAATTTCTGTAACAATGACATGCCTGCAAGGTGGTTAGCACTTGCTTTGTACATCCCCACTTTGGAGAACTGCTAGTCAATAAAGATCGGGTCCAAAGGGAAAGAGCAACTTTGGTGTATGGAACAAATGCATTCACTGACTAACTGGGAGACCGTTGTTGCATTTTACATAGTCTCTGTTGTAATAGCCACACTATACTCCACTATTTCCAAAGCACAGTCTTTATGTATCAACTTGCCCTTCACCTGTAGACTTAAGAGGATTATTTAACCTCACACCACGGACAGGAAGCAGATCCAAGAGTGGTTCATTTACCCTGTCACTAATAAGTATAGGCAGGTCTGGGCTTGCTCCAGTACTAGGTAGGGGAAACCCACATAAAGTTTAGCAAAAATATTGCAAAATAAGAGAAAATGTTACCCAAAAAGAAAAAGTGAGCCTATCGATGAAAACAATCTACTTCAGAAGAAAATTGCCATCATCTTTTCCCTAGGCTATATATATTCATGGTGCTATGAAAAGACCACAAGTTGTGAAGGAAAAACACATTTTACAATGAAAAAGAAAACTTTGGAAAAAATAGAATAAGGAGCATATATATGCTCCTTTTACACATTGTAAGAGGGAGGGCAAATAGTACAACTCTTTTGGAGAATCGTTTGACAGTTTCCTTTTTTTTTTTTAAGATTTATTTATTTATGCATACAGGAGCTGGGGTGTAGGCCAGAGGTGTAGGGTGGTGAGAGGATGCGCTAGAGACAGAATAGGGAGCAGAACAGGCAGATCCCCTGAAATACACTGCTGAGGAGAGCAGTGGGCGAGACAGGAGAGGTCTGCTGTGCCATGAAGGTTAGCTCCCTGGCCGGCGATCAAAATCGTGGTACAGTGGGTGGTGATAGCTTTATAGTGCTGAACTTGAGCCCTGTGGCACCAGGGAGGCCCTGTTTGACAGTGTCTTATGAAGTTAAACATGCATCTACACACGACTCAGTGATTCCACTTGGGGCTATCTACCCATTTGGGTAAAGAAATGAACACATGTAATTGCTAAAAGAGTTGTATAAGAATGTTTATACCAGCTTTATTCATAATAGACAAAACTGGAAACAACCTAAACATCTGCCAACAGGAAGAGAGGCTGCAAATTGTAGCATAGTTATATAATGGAATAATATTCAGCATCAGAAAATAAAAATAAAAAATGAACAAACCTCTGATATATGCAAAACATGAATATATCTAAAAAAAAGTGTTAAGTAAAAAAAGACAGCACAAAAAAGAATATAATATATGATTCCAAATGTGTGATGTCAGGGACTTATTTAAAAATCAGAAACAGTCACAAATAGCTGGGAGTGAGCTAGGGATAGGAACTGACTGGAAAGGACCACAAGGGAACTTGGTATGGTGATAGAAATGTTTACTCTCTGGTTTTATTTTATTTTTTTGAAAAGGTAGTTAAATGACAATATACAGTTGTTAACACTGATCGAGCTAGATACCTAAGTTCTGTGCATTTAATACTATTTTAATTACACTGCAAGAAAAACAACAAAGATTATAGGAATCTGTAAATCAGTGCTATGGAGAACAAAGGTGACCAAAGATCAAAAGATATGTTTGAGAATGATCTACATGGAGAGCAGAAAGCATATCAGGAAACACTGATCTTCCACATGGAGGAACCAGAACAACTGGACAGAAGTAATCATCAGAGCTTTGAAGGATAAGCCTTTTCCGCATTTAAGAAAGAACTGTGTATCATATTGAGAGAATATACCCTGTTTTAACAAAATTATAACTGAACACATTGTGACAAAATATTTGAATTAAGAAGAAAAAAGAAAAAATTCTAAAATATTGAGGCAAGGGATGGGGAAGTCAGTTATTGTTAAGACAAAAACCAGGTGATTTGCTGTCCCACAAAATACCAGGAGCAGGAAAAATTTGGGGATAAAGTGGCTTTACTCAAAAATATTATATTAGACCAGAACCTCCATATGTGAAGACAACAAAATTCTCAAATGTACAAAGACCTATAAAATAGTCTCCTATGAGCCCTTTGAAAAAATTACTTGTAAATGTACACCAATCAGTGACTAATGAGACAAAATAAAGGATATCATATAGGGAAATAATATGTAATTTGAACATCTTCAGTGTTTTAGCATAAATTAAAAAATACATATATGTTTTGCAAGAAAGAACTTTTCAAATACTCAAGAATTATTCTATTTATGATTTCGTTAACAAAAAAATCAAGAAGTTGTAGTGTTATGTGTGAGATCAGGAGGAAGATGTATTTGGCGAGTGGTAGCAAAATTATAAGTGTATTGAATTCCTGTCTCAGAAAAAAAGGAAATTGCACATTATATTTCCTTTTGACTTTGTAATATGAAAATATTAATGGTGACTACTTGTAGAATTTTTAAAAATAAGATACCTCCTATCAAAATGTGAAAAAGGCAAAGACACAAGGAAAAAATAGAAAATAACCAAAAGTCGGGTCTCCCTGATGGCGCAAGGGGTTAAGTGTCATCCCTATGAAGCTGTCCACAGCCACTGCAGCACCAGTTAGATACTCGGCCAGGGAGCTAACCCACAAGGCGCAGCAGACCTCTCCTGTCTCACCTGCTGCTCCCCTCAGCAGTGTAGTTCAATCAATCCACCTGTTCTGCTCCCCATTCTGTCTCTGGTGAATCCTCTCATTCCCCCCACACACACCTCTGCCCTACACCCCAGCTCTTGTATGCATAAATAAATAAATCCTTAGAAAAAAAGAAAATAACCAAAAATCAGTATTCAGAAGGAAAACCCTAAAAGCAGGATATACATTTAAATAAACAAAACCTATGAATTCAACAAACAACATACATGGAGACAGTATCTCACTTTCTAGGGTCCTTTTCTTGCTTGTTCCATTAGTCCCAAAGCAACAGTTCTTTAATTAACTTGTAGTCTCTAATCTAGTGATTCCATGCTTTCTCAAAATACATTATTTCCTTCCTTATTTATCCACTTTAGATGTCAGAGTACATCACTATAATCATTCCCTTGGAAACTTCCTTGTTTTTCTTATCTCTCTCCTTTTCTTGCATTCATGTTATAAAAACCCAGCTTTTGATTATTTCAGTGCCTTGAGCAGCTGGAAGTTGCTGGGAAAAATCCTCTAGAAGTATTTCATTTAAAATTTTGCTCTCAAATCTAAAAATGGCCATAACCATTTCGATAACAGATAATAAATCATTATGTTTCTTTGATAACCATATGTCCCCATTTTAGCATCACCAAGGGGCTCCCAAACTCTTGTGGGGTGCATGCTCTGAAAGGGATTTGGCTATTGGTGCACACAAAAGCAAAGGAAGCAGACTCTTGTGTGAAAGACTTTTAATAGGATCAGTGAGCATAGAGGATTTCAGGTATAATTCCCATTTTTACCCATCCCCTTGTGCTCAAATACCTAAACAGGTTTTGATGTTCAGAGCTATACCAAGTAACCTACCAGAGTTCAACAAAGTAAAAAAGTTACAGATCTGCAGTTTAAAACTAGATAAGTAAAATGTAGAAGTTAATTAATTCTCTTTCCATCCTACCATACTACTACTTGTTCTATAATAAAGTAGGGGTTCAACCTGCATTAAATTTGTTGTAGAAGGAGGAGGAAGTTCCAGGTAGTTAAGGATTAGAATGTTACTATCAGAATGGAAATCCCATTAAGAATTAACTTTAAGGGCCTCCCTGGTGGTGCAACGTGTTAAGCGCAGCACTATGAAGCTATCCAGAGCCATTGCAGCATGAGTTTGATACCTGGCCAGAGAGATTCCCACATGGCACAACAGACCTCTCCTGCCTCGCTTGCTGCTCCCCTCAGCAGCGTACTTCAGTCGATCTGCCTGTTCTGCTCCCCACTCTGTCTCTGGTGAATCCTCTCACCACCCCCCACCTCTGGCCTACATCCCAGCTAGTATGCATCAATAAATAAATCTTTAAAAAAAAAAGAATTAACTTTAAGAAAAACTTAATTCTTACACAAATGATCCTGAGGAAATACCATGATTTGTGTGGACCAGGTTTAATTCTTTGATTCATTTATTATTGTACTTTATTGGAAGTGCCCCATTAACATAACCATCAGAAGACTGTAAGATGATTAAGTCTTCTGATAAGTGAGTGACATATTGAGACAGTTCTCAAACTTTTCTCAATAAATTGTATAACATTGTTTTCTAATCTATCCTTTTTCTTTCTATATGGATAGTTTTGATTAGATATTGAGAAAAAGACTAATTTCTCTCATATTTTGTAAAACCTGTTCATATAACTGCAAGTATTTGTCCCTTATAGTGTATCTTTATATATAGTATATATTTATACTGTGCTTTTGTTTTTTTCATATTTCCTTCCAGCTTATAGCCACATTTTTGAAATATAAATTCAATCTTTACATGTTTCTGAACAATATAGTAAAAGCATTTTTATTTGGCCTTTACATTTAACATTGTCTTTCTATAACAATATTAAGGAAGCAGAATTCAAACTATTTCAAAGCTTAATGTGCCTTATTCCTAAATTGTATTTGTTTTCTTAGTTTTATGCTATGGTAAAATAAAGATTTAATGGTTACTATATATTAAAATGGACCAATAATTTTAGTAGATGAATAAAACTTGTCAAAGAACTAGATTATTCTCTGACAATACTGTTCTGGTTAAAGAAGAACATTTTCTAAAAAAATTTTTTTCATATAATTTTATCTTAGGAAATGTAAGCTAGTTGAACACAAAGTTGAATCGCAGTCTAGGATTATCACTTAATAGACTAATTTGATCTTTGCAATCTATGTAGGTATGAACAATTATATATACATATGTAAATGTATATGTACCTGTATAAATAGATATATGACTAGAAATGGCAGAAGCAACCCTTGAAATATAACATGTATTTTGTTAGCAAGAGATGTATTTTCCTCTAATGAAATACGCTATCTTATCTGACATTTATTTATACAAGCTTATTTAATAACCACTATCAATATTCATTCTTGCCAAAAGTAATATTTCAGTTTAATTATGATTAGGGACTTTATTTAAATGACTAAAAATCTCATTCCTCATTTAATGATGCTAACAATATATAAAGCTGTCTACATCAGAGTTGCCCATTTATTACACTAATTTTTCAGAATATATAATTCATTCAAAAAGCTTTTCCTGAAAAATGATCCTAAAGCAGTGGCTTTTTGACTTCTCAAAGTTCTCATATGATTACAGTAGATTTACAGCCAGTATTTAGAGCATGAAACTATGAGCTGCTTTCAGTTTTAGAGGAGGGTGAGTGAAGCATGTGTACATATGGAGGTGTGACAATGTTCCCCCCAAATTATATAGATATGTAAATGACAAATTAATAAAAATAAATTATGTTATTAAAAATTTCATGATGTCTGAATTTATAACTACATAAGCAGTTGAGCAATTTTTGTGAGAGTTCAGAGAATATTCAAGAATTAAAATTACTTCCCTTAACTCTGTTAGCCATTTGGACTTTGTCTTACCCCAAAAAATGTCTACTCAGAATCTGTAAATGTGACCTTATTTGGAATAAAGTTCTTCATGGGTGTAATTAAGGCAAGGACCTCAAGATGATATTCAGAATTAGGGTGGGCCCAAAATCCAGTGATGAATGCCCTTTCAATGGAAAAAAAGAGACACGTGAAGACAGAGGGAAGAAGGCATTTGAAAAAGGAAGCAGAGGTTGGAGTTATGTGGCTACACTGCCAAGAATCCCAAGAGAAGCTGGAAGACACAAGGAGAGATTTTTCCTTAGAGGTTTCTCAGGGATCATGGCTTTGCCAACACTTTGATATCAGAGCTCAGGTCTCCCAATCTGTGAGAATAAATTTCTGCTGTTTTAACACCATATTTGTGGCAATTTATTGCTGTGGCCCAGGAAACTATCGATAATCCAGGAATACACTTGATATGAATTGAAAGTTTTGAATGTTAGTCTGTGTCTGTTATGTATTTATAGATAAGACCTCTTCTTTTCGGTAGAATAAAGATTATCTGTCACTAGAAACAAAGAAATAAAAATAACAACCTTACATACCTAGTATTCCATTTTTCTCAGAGGCTTTACTTTATCTACAATAGATGTGGCTGGTGGTTATTCATCTTCCATGCTTGATGCAATCAGAAGAGCAGTGATGGTTTCCAATATCCTTTTAATTAATAAAGTAAATGAGAAAAGCCTCACCCTCAAGGAATTCTTCAGACTAGCTACGCTCGGAGGCAGCCAAGGTAATGACAGTTGATTTCTCTCTCCTACCTTCTTGCCAGGTTGTGTCCCTGGACACGGTTTCTTGAAGGCACACAATGGTGGCTTCAGCAGCCATCCAGTATTCCTAACTGTTGCAGAGTACACAGCATTTTCCAGACTTAGCAACTAAAGGATCTGTTCAGGCATGTGGTGGAGGCATTACTTCAGCAAGTCCACAGTCGGTGGCAGAAAAGCTGTTTCAGACACAATTGCTTTAGTGGATAATTGTATGGGTCACTTGCATATGAGTTCTTTGAAGTAATCAGTTTTTTCTGTTCAGTCAGGTAACAGGTTCACTATTGGCCTGAGCGGTAATTATAATGATAACAATAATTCTTGCTAAAATTTACTGAGTTCTGACTGTGAAATGCATTATAGGACATGTTTTTTTATGTTGTTATTTCATCCTCCCAGCCACTTTATTAATTCCATTTTACCAACAAGTTACCTGAGTGAGGCTTACAAAACTCAAGCTACAGCATGTCATGATTTGAATACAGAAAATCTGATGCCAGTACAACAGGCTCTTAACCACCTTCCCCTGGGATATCGTCCCATAAAAATCCCCACTCAGACTATGCATTTCATATATTTATGCATACTCACTACCCAAACCTTTTGAGAAGTAGTAAGATGTAAAAATATGCTTGACCAATATGCAAATTTTGTTTATCAGCTTTTCCCAGTTCACACATATAACCATATTTTTACTGGAAAAAATAGAAATTAACAATTACTTTCAGTTACTTAGTGTTAGAGTATACTTTGCATGAATGATGATGAATATACCATGATAACTTAAGGAAGCTAGTAGGAAAGTAATATAAAGATATATAGAGAGAGATTTATGACCGGCACTCTTTGTCTTAGAAGTGGAAAGTGATGGAGGCCAAGAGTATCCTTGGAAAGAGAACATTCCTGGCTCTTCTTTCAATGTTCTCAACTATGATGAATGCCACAAAGAACATTTCAAGAAAAACAAGTAGAAGCCATGCTCTTTGCATGCCCCGAGCCTTAAGATTTCATTTTCTAAAGTTCCATGTTTTAAATCACCCAAGCTTTTAACTAGTGAGACACTGCCCACCCCCACCTGTGCTGTGTTTGAGCATCTGAGTTTGAGTGATTGTCCTGCCAATCTTATTTTCATGGTGTAAACATGTTGTATTTAAATAGTGCTTTTTTTATTCTAGGCTTTCTGTGAGTTGCTTCATCAGGATCCTGTGTCTGATCAAGCCAGCATGGGGTGCTTACCAAATCATTTCTACCTTGTTGTAGAGCTTTTAAATCTATTTTCTGGGTCACTGGGCTTTCTTTATGGAATTTTTACTGCATAGCATGTGTCTCTAAGAGAGTCTAAGTGAAATGAGGTGAAAGGATCCCTGCTTAAAGTGTGGCCCCTTTCCAGCCTGCCATAGCCTTTCTGTTCACCCTCAAGAAGATCAACATGTGCACAAATCACTTTCACAGAGTTAACATTTGCTCCAAAGGCAGCAAAATGCATTTCCTAAAGTGCATTTGAGTTACTTACCAGCCCAGCTGGTCCTCTCTGCAATAATTTGAATTTAGATCAACTTATAAATTCACAGAAGGCAAAGTCTTTGTAAGTTCATGCTTGGACTCTTCAGATTCTAACAAGTAGCTCTGTTCATATATATCATCAAACATTGGTAAATGTCCCTGGTTATATGGCCCATTAAACACACACAATTTTCTGTTGAATGGAGTCATTAAAAACTCATATTTCTTGTCATGAACAAATAAAAGAATAGAGTAAAATTGGTGAAGGAGAAGAGAATTTCCGGTGATTTTCTATTGCATTCAGTCCTTCCCTTTGTGATTAGTAGAAACCACTTAACCACTCTTAACATTTCTAATTATTTTTGCACCCATCTTCCTACAAGAATTCTTTAGCTAAACTATCTTTGTCTTTTCTGAGAATGAAAGAGTTGCCCTTTAAATAATCTTTAAAGACCAAGTAGGAGCTCTCAGTCAGTGCTTAGAGCATTGCCAGTTATCTTCTGAATGTCTATAAGAGATGTATAATGCACCAGATAGAGTCTGACAGGGATGTGTGACCAGTGTTTTCACATGGGACTGTATCCCTGACAGAATAGAATAAGCACATGTAATAATTTAAGTGAATAATGCCGCACTCCCATTGGGTACACACTAAAGGATATTTTAGTGTGTCCTTTGTTCCGATTATAGGTTTTCAGATGCTTTAGATTCAATATCTTCATTGACCAGCAATGCCAATATCCCCTTATTCTGAAACCAAATCATAAAAATGAGAGATGTTCTTCCTCGATGTCCAAAATTCATGGAACATGAGTTCTAACTATGAGATGGATTGAGTTGATAAACATTGACCTAGGTCCTATTTTAGAAACCTGTTTTTCTCTGGCAACCAGAAATTCTTCGTGGTTCCACAGAAATTTTTCACCTTTCAGGGGAATTAGAACTCTTGAGTTATGAAGATCTTTGTACTTTCAGAAGTGATTTTTTTTCCCTACTCATCATATTTAAGGAATTTATGATAAATGTGCCTAAATTGGCAAATATGCAAAAGGAAAATTATTTTTATTTTTTCCAGGCTTATTTCACTACCATGAAAATAGATCTTATCAGCTATTTCATAGAACAAAAGGAATAAAAAGAGCAAGGAAAGGAGTTGGAGTGTTGGGGGGAGGTTAGGAGGGAAAAAAGAGAAAGATATGTCAATCATTATGTTTCTTAGAGGGATGAATAAGAATCCTAGACCAGCTGGACTGACAGCTGAAATAGAGAAACACCATCAGAATTATGATCACAGTGATGAAGGCAACTGTTTTTATTCTCAGATTTTGGCTTTCTCTGTGCTTACTTTGCTTTCTCTAAGTAGAAGTCTGTGATCTACTGGAATGAGAGAGCTTTTTTACTTCACTATTAAGATACTAATTTTTCTCTAGTGGCATGTTGGCAGATTCTGTCTTTGCAAACTGGGGTATTTGTATGGTCTGATGGCTCAAAATACTGACTGTTTCTTAATTCATTCCATCCTGTAGCCTTGGGGCTGGGCAAAGAGATTGGAAACTTTGAAGTGGGCAAGGAATTTGATGCCCTCCTGATCAACCCCAAAGCATCCGACTCTCCCATTGACCTGTTTTATGGGGACTTTGTTGGTGATATTTCTGAGGCAAGTAAAAAAGTTAAAAGGCATTTATTTCCAGAAACAATCCCATGAGTGTCCCTGTAGGAAGAAAAGAATGGAAATATTTTAATGGAATGCAGAAGAATCTTAAAAGGGAAGTGCTATCATTTTGAGTTACTATAATTTGCATGCCAGTGATATTGGACAAAATGGTACTAACAAAATACTTGTATTTTAAATATTTTTGTATATTTGAATGGATAGCTATAAGAAGCCATAGTATAGTCAGCACTTACTGAACACAGTATGCGCTAGGTGGCATGGGATGAAGGGCTTTCATACATCATTTTGTTTAAGCATTGGAACACTCTTACGAGAGATAGGTAATATTAATGTTGCCATGTAATTTATATGGGCAGAGAGGCTTAAGGGAGGTTAAATGATTTACGTAAAGACACATGGTTAGTAATTAGTAAGTAGTAGACAGAGTTTGGATTCAAGCCCAGGACTTTCTGACTTTGAGAGTCTGGGCTTTTGACTACAATGCTATATTGATCTTCTTAATGATAAGAAAATGAGTTCATTACTTTGTTCTTTTTATTAGAAAATGTTGATAATCTTTTCCTATATATAAAGCAAATGGTTTCTTCTGTAGCAATAATGCTACACAAAATACTGAGTTTTTCTAAAAACCAGAATTATTTCCATTTATAAATTGATTTACAATGAGAGTAAATGTGATACTAAATATACCATATTGAGGATTTTAGAAGATGCTAGATTATGGATTATGAAGCCAACACTTTCTTTCATGTTGCTACTTTTACTACTTTAATAGAGTGAATTTCTGAAAAAAGGCCCAGTCCTAGTCTTTAAGTCATTTCTCTTATATGAGACACCTCTTGAAATTTTTCGGCTATTTTATTGAATTAATTTAACTTACGTAACTCTTTTCCTCTGAAGATTTCAAGGTTTTATACCAAGAACTTTCAGGCAATGGGTATATTTGTTAATTACTGGTAATTTTTAAGCAAAAAGACCATTTTTTTTATTAATAGAAGTAGTTACTGCATTGTGAAATAAATGTATATATCTGGACTTTGTCAGCCACAGTTGGCTGTAAATTTACTTTTCTGAAAGTACAAAATAGTCTTTCTGATTATTACTTTTATTTCCATTTTAGGCTGTTATCCAGAAGTTCCTCTATCTAGGTAGGTGTATATGTATGTCTCCGTGCTCAATAAATCTTTGTTTCTTTCTTAGTTATGACCCTGTATTTAATTGTTGAACCTTATGTGTGGAAATTTGCTTTTTTTTCTCTCTCTCTTTTTCATTCTTGGGCAGCAAGCCCAGTTAAGGTATAATATTTAAAGGAACTATTTGACTTGAGCTTACTCCTCAAGTCATAGATTTACCCAGAAGGGCAGAACAAAAAGAAGAGGTGGTCTGTCTTCCTCCTACACCCGTCTGTAACCTGCAGTCTATCCTGGCATGTGGTATTTGTGTAAGTCTACCTAGAGTCCTGCCCCCCTCCCGTTCAATTCTGTTTACCCAAGAGAGAAATTGTGCAGAGATTCCGCTCGGCCATGCATTCCATTCAGTGAGCCCGGAGTCCTGAGTGACTGAGATTGGAGAGACTGAGATTGAGTGTCTCCAATCTGAATAACTGAGATTGGTATTCTTGTGGGGTTCAGTTCTTTCTGTTCAGCTCCTTTGGCAGAGTATAATCAGGAGTGTCAAGATGAGTCTTTCCTTTATAATTGGACTGGAAAGGCAAACCACTTGCTTCAGCCGAAAGAACAATATTATGAGAAGATCTCATTCTTAGGTGAAGAATTCAGAACCCAATCCTCAAATCAGATACAGCACCTTCTATTGATTATGTCTCCCTGTCCAGACTATAAACCACATGAGAGAAAAGAGGCAACTTTTCTACTTCCTCTTTTTTTTTTTCTAAGCCCCCCCCCGGTGACAATCAAAATCTTATTGACACACATGCATTTTATAAACAATTCCCTGCTTCTCTTTTTCAGGTGATGATCGAAATATTGAGGAGGTTTATGTGGGCGGAAAGCAGGTGGTGCCCTTTTCCAGTTCGGTGTAAAGCCCTCGGCGTCCACAAGTTTTCCCGGGATGACGTCGCTCTGCGTTTCCCTTGTGCCCAGGCGGAGTTAGAAAGTCAAAAAATAGTACTTTGTTCTTGGGATGACTATCTCTTTCTGTGTCTAGTTACAGTATTCACGTGACAAATCGCTTGAAGGAAGTTGCACTAATTCTCAACTCTCGGGAGAATTCAAAATTTCTCCCTTTTGAGCACTTGAGAGTTACTTTAGGCTCCAATATAGGGAGTGTTATTACTGATGGTGTTCTTATGAGATTTAAGTAAAATTGATTTCCTGTTCGAAAATGGGGAAAGAAAGGATATTGCCATAAGGTTAGATATTTTGAGCTAATAAATGTGAAAAATCAGAAAACTGAATATGAACCAGTGAATGTATTATTATGAAGGAGAAAGAGACTATGAATAAATGTTGGAATAAATGTTGGCAAATCACTTCAGATTGTGTTTGAAAATTATATACTGAGCATATTAATTTAAAAAGAGAACTTGTTGAATTTTAAAACTTTCTAGATTGACCTTGTGTTCTGGAAATTTACACTTATAATGAGGTTGCATTTCAGAGATGTGTTACTGTTGTGCTTTGCCTTTTGGGGGGATGAAATGTCAGAAATGGAATGTCACATGCTTTCTTAATATAGTTCTGTGCTTCAACGTGTTTGACAGAAGTTGGGTATTAAAGATTTAAAGCCTCTTAGGAATATTATTCATGTAACTACTTGGCATAACTAGTTGTATTTTTGTGTACCTTAAGATCACCTTCATTTATAACTAACTGTGCGGTGTTATTGTTGCTTTGGTTTTATTAGGAAAGAAACAAATTCCACCTCCACTGTTGCTGGAGTGGAGTCTTCATAAATCAGGACAAATGCTAGGCATCCAGAAGCTGTCAATACTGAAAGGAATGTTTTATTGCAATGATCTACTCTCCCCAAGAACTAGGCCATACACTGTAACTATTCTGGCACTATGTTTGCTGGAAGTTTCTTACTCAGATGTCAATCTGTTAGAATTTTAAAATGAAAGCCAAATCTTAGTAAAGAATTAGTAAAAATCCTTATGTCCTACCTAGTGAAAGCATTCTATTTTTCAATTTTATCCTATTGTCTTTTAATGGCTCATGATTTTCAGGACATTCCAATGTTAGGATAGTGGAAAAGATATAGCTGTCCCACTTAATGTTTGTTAACAGGACTTAATTTGTACTAGACATGTAGGCTCCTTACACAAAGCAGAGTATTTTTATGCTTCCTAACTAATACATTGTGCTTTCCCATAATCTAGAATTAAAACCAAATCAGGGATTTGTGATAAATCCTTAAACAGTATTGACATGAACATTATTTAAATCCCATATTTTTTTCATTTAATTCCGAATACTATAAACCAATAAGGAAAATGAATAGAGTTTTTTAAAAACATGATTCTTATAACTAGAACTTAAGTGTGACTCCTTAATATTACCTGATATTTTAAGGTAAAGACTTTGTGTCAGTTAGCTAACACCATATTTACAGATCTGAGGACACAGTTCCCCCTCCTGTACTAGATATTTCATTTTCACGTAGTCTTGCTCATTTAGCAGTCACTTTCCCGCTGTTTTTTTCCCCCCTAGTTGGAAATACTTTTAGATTTGTGTATATATTAAGTCTCAAGATAGAACCAATATTTGATCCTATTTAAAGAAAAACAGCCAAGTTTTTATTGTGGGATACTAAGTAACTTAGTTAAATTCAATTGTCAGTCTAGTTTAGTCTGTGTATTGCTAGTATTTCTACTTCCTGAGCCGTATCAAAGATACCTTGCCAAATGTCCCCCATTTCTCTACAGTGCTGGTAAGTCTTCTCTGCTCTATCACCCAATCCCTGCCAAAGAAACTTGGTTACCTGGTGGCTAACCCAAAGGAGAGTCTAATCCAAATGATGAATTTGAATGTGATGTTCAAGATCCGCTAATAGGCAGCAGCTGTTCCCAGAACTTGCAAGATCCTACACTTTTATCTCCCTTAAGCTTGCACATTTTGATGTTGAACATCAATTTTCATCTAGATTTAGGATTCATCTGCAGTAAATATATGTAAGTTTAGCATCAGAAGCAGGAAAAATGGCCATTTACAGTCTGTCAACCATTAAATTTAGCCCTGATAGTATGTTAAGACCTTACTATCTTTTCTAGTTAAAATAGAACGTGTTGAGATGTTTAAACGTACTTTGATCTCCCTACATCACTTATAACCCTATATGTTTTATTTCTCCAAATGCAGTGTTCCTGAATGGTGCATATGCTTTTTGCAGTCTACAAGTATTAGCCATATTTGTGGTCAGGTGTTCTGCACTTTGAAATACTGCCTTTGCCTAATGTGGGTTGACTTTCTGAATTGTGGAAAGCAGTATTCCAAGCCAGTCATGTTTGTCATTTTATGTTCCAATATTTTGCTCTCCGGTAGGAACAAATAATTAAAACTTATCAGTCCTCTCACTCCCCTGTACCCTGCACTACTATCTGCCTTGCGTTTCATTACCAATTCTGCCTTGTGCTCTACACAAGAGACATCCAGAACTGATTAGGTCTGTAGCCCACTGGACCTCTTTTCATTGTCTTCTTTAAAGTTGATGATACTGTTGCAAACGTGTATAGTATACTTATGCTTAAAGGTGGACTAGGAAAAGTGTCATGGGCAATGTTTTGAAATAATTTTTCAACTGTGTGGAATGTTGGGAATTTAAACTTCTTTTTTTAAGACTTAAAGGAAGTGTTGCAAGTTCAGACCTAGCCACATTAGTATGACTTGCACCCTGACGTTTTTAATGTCTCAACAGGAAAAGCAAGAGGAGAAGTGCACGCATGAGTGGACACCATTTGAAAACCCTAGTGTGGTCTCCAGGCATGTTTTCACACCCACCCTTACGTCCCTCCCCTTCCTTGAGCCTAAGTCTGAGAGATCAAGAGTTGAGGGGTTGGTTTCTAGTCCAAATATAGTGAAACGCAAAAGCCTATCAGGCCAGTGATGATACCAAATGTAACTTCTATGGCTTTCACAGTCCACGGGTTTGGGTTAAAGTGACTTGAGTAACGTGTTCTGTACCATTGATCTGCCCGTCCATTTCCTATTCAAAAGCCTGTCAGAAAGCATTCTTAATGGAAAAATCACCTTACATTGTTCAACTTCTGACCAATACTCTTAAAAATGTGTATCATTGGGATATTTTTCTCAATATTTGTATAATTTGCTGTTTTTGTGCAGAGTGAGGTCTTTGTGCTTCAGACAAAAATAAATGAGATGTGTCTACGTCATTTTTTGTTGTGAGTTTATCAAGCTGACAGCTTTTTCTTCTTTTAATATGAATTTAAAAACAATAGAATGTTTAGCTGTGGCCAGTATGTGCCTCACATTCTATGATTCTCTCAATACATAGCTTTTAAAAATTAAGTCATAATGATTGTGTTCAATAATACTATGCTCATTATTTTAAAATTTATGACAGGAAGCAGTAGTAGATTTGTTCTATAACAGCATCCTCCAGGTTTTGAGCAACTGTGAAGCACTTTTGTTTCTTCTAAAGAGAAATTTAGTCAAAATACCAAGACGGGAATTTTCATTTACATGGTCTAGACTTACTGTGTGCCTAACCAGCACACGTCTGTCCCAGGCTGGGTGCATAATTTGGACACAGACATGAGCAAATTATTAGGTAGTCAAAATTCAGGATTTAAATATAATAAGGTTCAGACATAAAATAAATATTTGCCAGAAGTGTAATAAGCCCATGATAGGGTTTTTAAGATTCCATGGAATGGCTCAGTTAAAGAAATGGGACTCATTAGTTGTCACTTATTCCATCTTTTTTTTTTTTAAGGTTTATTTATTTTTATACACAAGAATTGGTGTGGAGGCCAGAGGTGTGGGGGGTGAGAGGATTCACCAGAGACAGTGTAGGGAGCAGAACAGGTGGATATACTGAAATACACTGCTGAGGGGAATAGTAAGCGAGACAGAAGAGGTCTGCTGCTCCATGTGGGTTAGCTCCCTGGCTGGAGGTCAAGCTCCACCTTTAAATAGAATAAAGGAAGTGGTCTCTGTTCTTTAAAGGAATAGAGTATTATGCTAAACTGTGGGAAACCCACTAGTTCAAACTCTTCCCTTTTTACCACCGAGTTTGCCTAAATCATCATTGTAAAACCACATAAATTTTGTCATACTTGAGTTTTTCATGCTTCCATAAAGTTGAGTCTATATTTCAGGGTGGGAATTCAGATAGGCAGGTGGCTAAAGAAGCATGGCAAAAAATTTTGTTGGGAAATTCTTCAGTGGTAGCTTAGAAAAAAGCATTTTACCTCAAGGTAAAAAGTGACAAAGAAAATGTGAACAGATGATATGGAATTTGCCAAACCACCTGGGCCTTCCTCGAATGCCTAGATTTTGTTCATCCCAACAGGAAATTGAATCTCCCTCTATAGAAAGAGAACATGAAGTCCTAAGAGTCAAAATAAGAAAAAGCCCTGGAAAGATTATCACACAATGATGAGGATTTTATACACTTACTAGAAAACTGAAATTTGTAGCTTTACTGTGAAATTAATTTCTTTTTCATCTTGGGGTTTTTCCACATGGGACTTTTGCTTTACTGATGTAAAAAAAAAAAAAAAAGCCACAACCCATAAATGAACAACCCAAGGAAACATTTTACTTTTCCTTTTTTCATTCCTAAATTTGTTTCCTGGAAATGCAAATCAAAACCACTATGAGATACCACCTCACACCTGTGAGGATGGCACGCATTAAAAATACAGGCAACAACAAATGCTGGAAAGGATGTGGAGAAAAAGGAACTCTTCTACACTGCTGGTGGGAATGCAAACTGGTCCAACCACTATGGAAAGCTGTATGGCAATTCCTCAAACTGCTAAACATGGAGCTTCCATACGACCCAGCAATCCCACTTTTGGGAATTTACCCAAAGGACACAAAAACAGTAATCCGAAAGGATACGTGCACCCATATGTTTGTTGCGGCACTATTCACAATAGCAAAGGTATGGGAGCAACCCAGATGTCCAAAAATAGATGATTGGATCAAGAAGATGTGGTACATATACACAATGGAATACTACTCAGCATGGAAAGAAGATAAACACATGCAATTTGCAGCGACATGGATGGAATTAGAGGGGATCATACTCAGTGAAATAAGCCAGAAAGAAAGAGAAAAATATTGAGTGGTTTCACTTATAACAGGACTATAAGGAAACCAAATAGGAGAGAGACAATCAGCGGGGGGTGGGGGGGTAAGGAAAAGGGCACAAAATGGAATAGAAAAGAACACAACGGACCATGGAGATGGATCACGGGTGAATTGGTGGTGGGCTACCCAAGGGGAATACAAAATGTAAAAGATATAAATAACAATAAAAATTTTTTTTAAAAAAAAATTTGTTTCCTGGAGCACTTGAGAGACTTGAAACACCTTTGGCAGCTTGTTTTTCTCTTTCTCCCTTTAAAAGCTGATTCCACTCCTACCTCAGCTTGAGAACAAAGGCAGGGATGGCTTTGTGCTTGTAAAGTACTTTGAAAACCTTGACTGTGAAGCACATAAACAGATAAATGGAAGAGAAGCTTTTTGTTATTTCAAAGGATAAATTATGAGGCCCAGAAAAAAACAGTGCACACACTTCTTTCAATTTCTGAGCACTTTCTTCCTGGCAGCACTATGAAAGATGAATCAGGCTTGGCAAATTATGTATTCTGGATTAATTTATATAACCACAACAAACCCTGCAGCATCATAAACATGTCCTGGCACAATGAAATGCATGCTATGTATCCAGTAAAATTGTATGGAAGTGATTTAGAAGTTTAGGTGCAAAAGAAAAGCTGTGGTGTTTAGGTTGTTTTAAGCTGAGTGATAGATTTGTTTGATGTCCAGGATAATTGTATAATCGCTTGCTAGTGGATTATTAATTACAATGTATCGAGGGGAAACCCCTTATATAGAAACTTGCACAAAATTTTCATGTACCCTTAAAATTATCTGCCAGTTAAAAAATCAGCATGAATGCTTATAAGGTCTTTATTTAATGTTATTTGTGGTACTGTAAGACCAGTCAGCATGGTGCAATTGAGTCCAAAACAAATTGCAATTAATTTATTGCATTGCTTGATATGTATATGGCTTTTCTCTTATGCTTTTCAATTCTTGGTAAAATTGAATACTTAAAATAGTTAATCCATACTTGCAGGAATCATAAGAATGGCCTCTCAAGTGACATTTAATTTAAGAACCTGGTAAGTTTGAAAACATGTTCATTCAAATGATTTCTGAGTAAGTGCACACGAGGCAGGAGGCACAGACCAGTTTTGAGGAACTCGTGGTCTGGGGGTTCTTTGTGAGGTAAGTAGGAAACCAGTATATTCAGTATATTCAGTTCAGGACAGATAAGAGACCTAAGCATGCTTGGGGGAAGCTGCAGTGTGTTGGATGTGTGGAGGGAATAGAGAACAGAGGGCAAAGGTTAGTGCTTAGTGTTTCCCAGAGGAAGTGACAGCTGAGCTGGGAAGAGGAATGGGAATTTATTTTTCCTATGAAGACTTTTTAAAAGGGTATTCCAAGCAGAGCATTTAGCATGAGCTACAGCAGTCTTTATAGAGAACTTGGCCTCTGGAGAAAGTAACAGTAGGGTCAGGTGGACTATTCCAGGGACCATAATAACCGCATGTGGTGCTGATACAAAAACTTTCCAGGTCCTTTTTGGAGACTGCTTTAATGGTCAGGACTGGGGCTCATGAATATGTATCAGGAACAAATACCTTGGTAAGGTCCAGAGTGGGTAATAAGAACACCCTGGTGATGCAGGCTGGGTCACAAGTGTGACCCAGGTGATCACAGGTGTGAAGTGCTGAACAGAAAAGATGTAAGGCTTGTTGGGTTCAGAAAGCGGGAACTTCACGTCCAACAGGTTATTTTCCTGTTCTTCAGTCAGGTATCTTGTTAACAAACATGACAAAGCTGTACCCAGCTGGTGGGGACAAGATGCCAGCAGCTGTGCTCTCCCCACAAGGGGAAGCCAGAGAGCATGACCCCTGCACACAGACACCAAAGCTCTCTTCCTGACAGGGGCCTAGGAGAGATGGAGGAGCACTGGGGTGGGGTGACTCCCTGATCCCAGTGGAGATCCCCAGGCTCTCTGCCATCTTGAGGGTGACTTCAATATCCTCTGCTGGTCCCAGTGACTTAAACTTTGTTTCTGTTACTAGCAAATTAGAGGGCAGAGACTAAAATCTTCTCTAGTCTCTTTTCTTCTCCCCTACTACTGCTAAATTCCTCAGAAATGGGTTATAAACTTTGAAAGGGTTATTGCTAAATGAATGAATGATAAGCAACTATCACTTCATAAGGCATTTGGCAGCCTCTCCCCCAGCCTGTCCAGAAGCTCTACCCTCCTCACCACAGGGGTACCTGTGGCTTGAACTCGGTGCCCAGGATCCTGGACCAGCCTCCACTCATGGGGTCTCCTGTTTCCCTCAGGTAAAAGTACTGGGGGGGAGTTGCTCATGGCAGAGTCCTGGGTGAGATTCCAGGAGAGTGAGATGTTTACAAATGGTGGCTGATTCAGTGAAAACAAAGACCTGCTCCCTCTGAAAAGGCACCCACAGTTCTGTGACTCTCTGGACTATTGCCTCGGGTGCCATGATCTTCAGAGGGCAAATCACCACACAGAATCAGCACGGGTCACTGAGTCACCACTGGGGAAGAGTGGCCCCATCCAGTAGTACCCGGATTGAAAGGGCACAATTTGACCCCACAAAAAGCCCATGAACTGTTAAGACAGTGCCATCCTGAGCCTGAAATCCAGGGCTGCAAGTTAATACCATTTAGAGGCCTTTCAGTGCTCTGTCCCTCCCCACAAATCAGGGGGCACCTCCAGGAGAGGGAGAGCCAGGTGACCTTTGTGGCTGGATCAGGCTTCCCTGCTGTCAAAGGAACCTTGAACTCAGGAGAATGAGCCTCACCTGAGATGTAGGCACAGCGCCCTCTACCACAGCTTGCCAATCCATTATGCCCTGATCTGCTCATGGGCAAAGAATGGGCAAAGCACCATTGATGCTTTGATGGAGGCCTCCTGCAGAGCCAGGCCAAGACGAGAGTGTTCAGAGCTCACGGCTGGCCTGTCGCTGCAGTCAGCATTTTCCACTTGCCCTTTGCACTGGAGAAAGAGCATCACCTTCTGTGTACATGGGGAAGCAGCATAATAGACTTCACTGCGTTATAGGGCCTGACCCCAGCCCACCGATGCCTGCCCCGTTTGCCATGCACTTGTTGGCCTAAAAGGGGTTCTGGGGGTCATCTGTGGCCCACAGGATAGTGGCAACCAGAGACAGCGTAGCCCTTCTGGAGTCCTGGGGGACCAGTGATGGCAATGAAAATGTCTGGAGGTGCTGTTTCGTTCTCTGGCGGTGTGTGAATTGAGTCAAAGTCTCTGGGTCTTTCCAGGGGGTACTGACATCGGCTGCCCTGATAGAATAAAGAGCCAGCAGTACTTGAAGGAGAGAAAAAGAGCAAGTAAAAGATTTTCTGCTTGGGTTGAGAAATATCATAAAGTTACTTAATATTTAGCTCAATGAGTTTCAACTGGTTTTTAAAACGATGCAAAAAAATCCCCAACAAAACCCCCTAAATAATAGCAATACTCCCCACCCAAGTTAAAGTTAGTAATATTTTATTAGTTTAATCATAAATTCTTTGGTTATTTTTAGGGGAGCTGACATTTTACAACCATTTCTTTCATTTGTAATTTTTTCTTAGCCTTAATTATTCTGTTTTAGGTATTCTTGGCTGTTTTAAGCATTTCTAAATTTTATGCAGCTAAAAATCTTTACATTTATAGGGGAAAAAATACATGGCCTCTACTGCCGGTAGGCAGTAATTGCTTCTGTGCCCCTCAGGACAGCTGAGTTGTTTCAGTGCCAACACCACACTGACCAACAGGAGTCGTACATTAAGCTGTACAATGCAGGATGCTGTTGAAAGAGCAAGCTCCTGGCCTTAGCCTTTTGTGATAGAATAATAATACAGCGTCAGTTAAGCAGGATAGGAGAACAAAGAAAAAAGGATAGGTGAAACTGAAGAAATGTGCAAATGTATGTAGAGTTTCCAGGGCGGAGGTGAGTCTTCTGACATCCACTTGATGACTTGGTATTGAGAGGGAAACCATACCCCAGACCTCCTACTCATGGTTCCAGTCTTATGGACAAGGTGATCTGCTGATCAGCCCCTGGGAGGGCAGCGTCATGCATCAGTCAGTGCCCTCCAGGCATACCTTATGCATTCGTACCTTAGGATGCATACCCATCGTTCCAGAATGATCAAGCATCCTGCTCTTGTTAAATTGGAAAGGAGCCTTGTAACTAATTGACTGGTCTGATCTTGTGTTTGATGCAGAACTGCATGTAACCAAGAACGTGACCAAGCAGGTCACTTAAGTCTAGCAGACCCACGGAGTCATTTTCTCCACACAGGAAGTTGTACCTTGACATCCCATCCCCCACCACAGATGACTGGTCACGGGTTGGTACTTGATCTGGGATAGAACAACCCAATGATTTCTTCCTGGAATTTGGGTTCAGAACCCGAATAAGCCAGGTGGGTTTGCTTGGGACACGGGACTCCTAATGGCCTTTGTATTCAGAGGCTGAGTATATGTTCCCACTTGGGTGTAGCTGTTTGGAGCCATCAGTGGACCAGATGAGTAAACTGATTCAACCTGTGCAGAGAAGTAGAACCAGGCAGACCTGTGCAGAGAGGCACTTGGCTCCAAAGAAGGAAAGAAACCGAGATGGCCCCTTAATATCTTCTTTAATTTTTCGTTTGGTAAAGGATCCCAAGTGTTGTGCATGCTTCCTGTCTAGAATCCGGTAAGATTTATATTACATCCTCTTCTACCCACACTAGTTTGGTGATTATATGACTCTTGGATAAAGATCTCCCCCACCTTTTGAGATGGAATGCTGTGACTCTGCCTCAGAGAGCAATGCCCTGGCAAACAGGCAGCTGATTTCTTATGGGAATGGGGCAGGGTGGAATGGTTGGCATGTCTTTTGCCATTTTGACGACACAAGGTGTTACAGGGCAGGGAGAGGAGCACCCCAGAACCCCCAAACCTGCCTGCTGTAAGGTTCTGCCATCTGCCACATCAAGACACAACATATACTGGGCCTCCCTGGTGGTGCAATGGGTTAAGGGCAGCACTATGAAGCTATCCAGAGCCACTACAGCACAAGTTCGATCCTGGGCCAGGGAGATTCACACATGGCACAAAAGGCCTCTCCTGCCTCACCCGCTGCTCCCCTCGACAGTGTACTTCAGTCGATCTGCCTGTTATTGATACTGGAATTTCAGGTTTCCAGGTTTAGTCTCCCAGCCAGGAGTGGACCCCAGGCTGCAGGGGCGCGCTGAGTCCCAGCCACTAGACCTTCACGGGTTGGTAGCACGAAGCCGCGGCAGGAACTTCGCTAACGCTCCAGCAAGCTAGCGAAAGGAGGCACATTTGTTTAGAGAAAGAAAGGTTATTAGAGAGAAAAGGAACAGAAATAAAGTGGGACTCCCAGGCTGGTGGAACCAGGCCAGGGAGGGGCAAGGAAGCCAAAGTGGAGTCGTGCCTTAGGGAATATATATCTTCTTTTCCTGACTGTTGCAAAGCTCCATCTGTCTCTTTGTGATTGGTTAGTTCTTGGTGGTCTCACTCATGCCTTAGTGTCGGTGCCTGGAACAAAGTCTCAAAGTCTCTGTGCCCCATTCTGGATGTCCTGTTGTCCCTAGTCCTGTGGTGCTTGATTAGTTCCCTTTGGAATTCATTGCCCTTTTCTTTGGATCCCCCCTTATTCCTCTTGTTGCCCTTATCTCAGAAGCAACTCTCCAGGGGTCCCTGCCTGCTCAGTCCTTGAAGCTACCTGATTATAACTTGCCCTTTGTTTCATTATGCTCCCCACTCTGTCTCTAGTGAATCCTCTCACCACCCCACACCTCTGGCCTACACCCCAGCTTGTATGTATAAATAAATAAATATTTTATAAAAAAAGACAAAACATATAAGACCTTTAGTGGAAATACACTTTAATACAATTAATGCGCAATACAGAAAAGACAGAGAACACAGTTTTCAAATCAAGCACCCAAAGTTACTCATCCCCTCATGGGTAAAAGTCTACCCAAATGGGATTTGGCCGAAAGCAAGGCCCGAAAGCCTGCCACAAGTCTAAAGCACCTTCCAGTGGGGACCCATAGAAAAGGGTCAGAAACAGCCCGACAAGTCTGGGAGTAAAAGAGCAAAATCAAAATCAAGATAAAAGCTGCCATTGTTAACTCCCTATAGGTCTCTCACCCATACCTCTTTCAACCAGTCCAGGACCAAGAAGCCAGCGCAGTTTCTTTCTGCTTTATGTGCTTCCTCAGGTCACCTTCTGGCTCTCCCTCCTGCTTCCTTCCTTCCCCAGTCTTCCTCTCTCTCTCTCTCTCTCTCTCTCTCTCTCTCTCTCTCTCTCTCTCTCTCTCTCTCTCTCTCTCTCTTTCCCCCCAGCTCCACCTCCCTTGGGTGGGGCAGGGAATCTTTACCTGGGACCCCCTTTACCTTGGGACCACCCTCTTACAAATCCCATTATGGCATCACCACCGAAGGGAGGTGTATAACCAGATATGTGGGTCTTTGGGTTCCTTGGTTTTTCGCCAGCTTTTAGCGTGCTATTGGGGTTCCAGCTCAGCAGAACTTGTAAGGTGCATTCAACAATTTATCTCTCTTTCTCCCTGAGTCATTCCTTTCTTCATTTCCCCTTTTTGTAAATAATCCTTTATTAACCTTTTGGTGTGTGCCTGTAGTTGAGTTTCATTGTAAGTCTCTTTTAAGCACTCAGGTGAGGACCCACAGTCAGGCCAACCCATTTCACATTGGGGTGGCCCTGTAACAGTTTTGGACCCACAGAAGTAACTGGGTGGGACTCAAGGCCCAATAAAGAACATTAGTGAGTCAATTGGCAAGAGTTAAATAAAAATGGTAGATTAAATCAGAGGTTTGCAAATTTTCTTGGTAAAGGGTCAGAGAGTAAATGCTGTATTTTAGGATCTGCAGGCCGATCCCTGGGAGCACCCCAGATGTCTGTCATGGCTCCTCAACTCTATCTTTGAAGTACAAAAGCAGCCACAGGCGCTGCGTAAGCCAGTGACAACACTGCCCTGCAACACTTCGTTATGGACACCGACACTTGAGCTCATATAACTTCCACATGTTCTCAACTATTTGAAAACATTCTTAGCTAGTAGGGCCCAGAAAAAAACACGGTGGGCATGACCTGACTTTCAGGTCAAGATTTGCCAACAACTTGGTGATGAAAAAATGATAGTTAATACTCTGTTGATTTAAAAGAAAGTACTTGTTTTCTGAAAAATATGTAAAAGTATTTAGAGATAAAGCACCATTCAGTTTTCAACTTATTTCTGCCAAGTGGTTATTCAGCTGTGCCTGCTTACCTTTGTTGATGAGAAACTCATTTCAAACAACTCATGTAATTCTAGGACAACATAGATCAATTAGAAATTATTTATCGGCTTGAAAGGCAGTATAGTTCTTTGAGAGTCAAATTCTAAGATACATATAATTATTTCAAAGTTAATAAAACTGACCTTTTGCTACAACGTATAAAATTGGCACTTCTGGATTAATAGGTGAGATTGTAAGTAATCGCTTAGTGGAGGTAATGTTTAACCGGTGCACCACCTAGTGGCCAAAACTTGAACGGACATGCCTGTGAAAACAACATTGTCGCCCTCCAAAAGGTGGAAAAAAAAGGCTAAAATTTTATCTTGATACAGCAGATAGAAAGTCTACGACAGGGCCTTTCTAGTGGTGCAGTGGGTTAAGTCTCAGCCTGTGAAGCTATCCCCAGCCACTGCAACACGAGTTCGATATCCGGCCAGGGAGCTTCCCACATGGCGCAGCAGACCTCTCCTGTCTCACCTGCTGCTCCCCTCAGTAGTGTACTTCAGTAGATCTGCCTGTTCTGTTCCCCACTGTCTCTGGTGAATCCTCTCACCACCCCACACCTCTGGCCTACACCCCAGTTCTTGTATGCATAAATAAAAATAAATCTTTTTTTAAAAAGTCTTAAACAATATAGAAAATTTTGGGAGATTACATTTCTAGCAGGAAACTGGACATATTTTTTTCCAATGCAAGGGAATTATAAATAACTTCTTACCATTGAACCCAGATTCTATAATAGACTGGGCATAAAGAAGATTTTATTTTTGGCAGCTCTCTTGCCCTCCTGTGATTATGCAGGTGCATCTCTTTTCCTTTCTCCCTTTCCTAATAAACTTCTCCTTTTAAAATGTAAAAAAAAGAAGAAGAAAATTGTATTCTCAATGCAAGTAAATACCATTTACTTAATGTCCTTAATGAAGACAACTTCACAAGGAAAAAAAAGAAACAAAATTATGAAATTCCAAGTGGCTTGCTTGAGTCACATCAATTCCTAAAAGATAAAAGGCAAAAATATGTCTGTCAGAAAGGAATCTTTCTGATAGACATACTCCAAAGTGATGGGTTTCCATGGATTATTAAATTTGGCCTTAGCAATATGTAATACCAACTGGTTTATATATTCACCGAATATGAAATTCTACTGTCTATAGTATGCTCACTTATTTTAGATTCCTATAGATATATCATGATTCAAAGCATAAAACTTGTTTTAGCTTATGGAAACCAAGAGCCAATGGACAGGCATCACGTACTTCTTCCAGAATTAGCCAAATTAAACCATCAGCCGGGAAACTGGAGAAAAGCTGCAATAATAGTTACATGTTATGAGTCAAGGCTAGAAACCTGGAATGTCAGGTTCAGAAGGGTGCTTGAAAGATCATCTTGTCTGGCCAGCTGTCTGATTCTTGAATCCTTGTCAACATCTGCAACCTTGTTTGAGCTGTGAGAGTGACAGAGAGTCCAAGGCTATGCCCCTAAGCTCTTTCCATTCTTGGATTGCCAAGTTGGAAAATGCTCTCTTGAACAGGCAAAGCAGCTTTCCTTGTGACTTTCCACCCCACCCCAATGGTAACATTTACAAGAAAATATCTATCCCGTTGGCATGTGACAATCTTCACATATTTGAAGACAGAGCCTATGACCCACTGAAGCATTTAATCTCCAGATAAACTGTCCTAAGTTCTGTATAACTCACTGCTTTCCATTATTAAGACTGTCCCCACCACAGCATTTAGACAACTACACAACCCCACTACACAACATGTAGACAGTCTTACCCTATATCCATATGGCAGATATACACATTATACTCATAAGGTGGTGGAAATCAAAAGTAAATTTTTAGACTTGGATAGACAGTGAAAAGAAGAAGCAAATATCAACTCCTTAATTCTGAATCAACATTTCTTAAATTGTGTTCTCCAGGACACAGTCTGGGAGATGCTTCATGGAAAAAAAGTTTTGTTATAAGATACATGATTTGTTTATGTTCTGTAATGAACAGCCTATATATTCATTTAACAGTAGACAGAATGGTTTCTAATGTCTCTGGTGTTATGTTTCCTTGGAAATGTGGAACAGTTGGAACTAGGGTCTTTTTGCTCCTCCCCCATAGGCCACAGTTTAAAAGTTTGAAATTCAGCTGTCCAGGTTGAGTGTGATTTATTTTTGCCCTTTCAGTCAAAGGGTTGAGCTGATAACAAATGTGACTAAAGTGCCCCTAGCTAAGAAATGACTGGCACGGTCACAACACTAATGATGAGAATAAGACAAAATTGAAAAGTGTGTTTGGGCAAAAAGGCAAATTAGAGCATATCTGAATGTTTTGTTCAACTGGGGGATAACCAAATGTTAAACTCCAAAAGTGAATACCGTATATTAAATTGATTTGTCTCTACAAATTTTGGATTATGGTCCTTGATTTGTGCATGTCTGGAGAGTCATTAACAGCGCCACTCAATTCAATTATATGAATTTTGCAGGCATCTTGCTGTGACCATAATGGAAAACAATACCAACTATTTTGCTTTTCTAAAATGACTGTATTTTCAGGAAAATAGATGTTTTCACATTTGCTAATTCGTGATTTTTCTTTTCCATCAAAAGAAGTGTTTGATAATATTTGCTTATTATAACAGAAATTAATCATTACATTTCAAGGATTTATACTCCTTGGGAAGAATTTATCTGGGCGGGTGGGAGGATGCATTGATCTATTCAGGGTGACCCCTGGAAGCAGGAGTGAATGAACTAGAGGCTGCCATAAGCAGTGTGGGCTCAGTCCTGCTGGGAACACTGAAAAGCAGGCCATTTCTGTCGACCAGGAATTCGGGAGCAGTTTGACTGGGGAGCTCTGATTCCTGACTTTTCAGAAGATCTCTATTAGATAGTCGTGAGGGTTCCATTCAACTAAAAGCTTATCTAGATCTGGAGGATCCTCCTTCAAAGTGACTTACTCACATGACTGACAAGTGAGTGCTGGTTGTTGGCATTAGGCCTCAACTTTCTGCATGCCAGCCTCTCCACAGGGCTGCTTGAGTGTCCTCACAGCATGGCGGCTGGCAAAAGATCCAAGAGGCCAAAATGGAATGTGTGATGCATTTCATGATGTAATCTTGAAAACCACACATGGTCTCTTCCTCCATATGCTACTTGTCCCACAGAACAGCCCTGATTCAACGTAGAAGAATGTGAATTCCAGGAAGAGAGGATTAATGGAAGTCATCTCAGAGTCCGGATTCTACTTAACCTCAATTTCTGTTAATGGGAATAATAATAAAACTAATAGGGTTGTTGACAAGATTAAATCAGATATGACATACTAAATTCCTAATACATTGTCTCATATAGAAAATACCCAATAATTCTTAGTGTTTGCTATAATTTTGAGCCTCTTTCTTTTCTTTTCCTTCTATTCCATGGGAGACCATCTTCACAGCAGGCCTGCACTAATTTACAATCATTACTGGCCATGTTACCAAAAGAACTAAAGATTGCTCTCTCTGAATTGAATAATTTGATTCAAAGTTTAAATTTTTGAAGAGTTACCTGAAAGCTTGAGAGCTCTCTCAGCTTGGGAGTTGGGGATGATTATTAATGCTTTGTGTCATGATTATCATAGCTCTGCATCTGGCTCATGCCAACGCTGCCCTCCCTGGCACCACCTGGTCATGCTATAAGCTCACCTGTGTCCATTACACTAGGGGTTGGGGGGAGGGCATGTTTCTTGTCCCCGCCCCAAACCTCTAGCTGCTACTTGGCTGCTTGGGAATTCAGATAACATCCTGCTGATTTTTATGACTTGATTCTTATTCTTTAAGGACAGGTCTTGTTATTTTATGTCCTCCAAAGTTGCTCAAATCTCACTGGCTTGAATTTTAATATATTATCCTTTGTCTACAGCGAAGCAGTAATGTAGGAATTTTTAAAAAAGAGAGGGAAAAAAAACTTTGTGTAATTGCTAGAGGTACAAAATACTCCCTTATCCTATTGTATTTTGGGGGATAACCAGATAGTTCCTGTTGCTTATTTGTTGCTTTTCTCATCTCCCCCACCCCCACCCCCACCCAATCCCCACTTGCTGTGAGTATTGCATTTGCTTTCCTGTTGCTTGACCACAATCATGCTGGTTTCAACATCCAGTAAAACCTGTTAATCTCAAGTTTTGCCTGTTAGTGAGAACTGGCTGAGAGTTTTTCAACATCCCGAGACCTTGACTGAACACCAGACCAATTGTATAGACTCACTGGGCATGGAACCCTGGTATCACTGTGCTTTTCAAGTTTCCTAGGTCTATTCTATTGTGCAGCAAAAATTGAAAGCAAAATTCTCATACAATTTAACCTTAGAACCTTATCACTTTTCAGAATTATTATGGACCCCAGTTTTGTTGATGCAGATTATAGATATAGATATTTATCTCATTAGAAATTAAAAGAAGAAAATTCATTATTAATTCATTAAAAATAACAGTAATCAGTGTATATATCATATAGCATTTTAATAAAAATAACTATTTTTCAAAAAATTTAAAAGTTATCAGAGTGGCATTGTTTTACATATATTTGCAAATCTCTTCAATGTCTGGCTTACCAGAAGACAATTAGATTTTCATTCACATATATGTTTGTTTATTCAATGTTGTGATTTCTGCATGTCAGGTGGCTTCTGGAAATCTCAGTATGTTCTTGCAAGAATGAGAGCAAAACAGGCAAATTTTTGTATTATTTTGATAATACTTTTGCCTTTGGAGATCCCGCACCATGCTTTAAGAAGTGATGGTTTAAAGGTTATAGAGTACAGGGCTACTAGTTGGTAGTTAACTGCCCTCCGCCATTTTACTCTTTCCTCACTTTCAATGACCTCTTTATACTTTCCTGTCCTTATTACTATTGACTCTAGAGGGCACTCAAGGCACTTGACTCCACCACCAAGTGGCATGAGATTGCTGACTCAAGATTAAGTATAATATATACTTAATAATATATACTGGTATATATTACTATACACACACACACACACACACACACACACACACACACACACATATATATATATATACACACACATATATATATACTTAAGTATAATGTATAATGTGTAACATTAGGGCAGGGAGATAATGGGTGACCCAAAACTGAAGTTTTGACATCTTCTATCAGAGTCTTTTTCTCTGCCGCTGTCTCTTAGAATTCCTGCAACATCTGACTTTTCACTTTGTAGAGCTTCCCTTTCACTTCCAGTGCCTTGATGCAATAAAGAACAAGACAACTGGAGATCAGGATAAAGCCAGGAATGGTGGTTCTCAACCATCATGTTCATCAGAATCACTTAGAATCCGTTGTTTAAAATGCCGCTTCCTGGACCTTATCACAGAAGTATTGATTTCACAGAACCAAGGTGAGATTCATGAGCCAGCATTTTTAAACAAGCAACCCAGGTGATTTTAATCCATGTGTGTGAGTACTTTGCTTTGAGAAACAGTGATCTGGGAGAAGAGGCAACCTGGGCCAGTATTCCAGGCAGTAATTGTGTAAGGCAAATAATGAGAGCTTAGGGTGAGAATCCAGCTGATGGTTGACCTTGTTTAATGCTTCTGTGGTCATGTTGTTGCAAGGGCTCTCACACAGAATCACTGCAGCCTCTGGAACTCAGTATCCTGCATTCTAGACATATCGCTCATCATAGTTAGGCAATTGCCCTCAAATCTGGTTTTTCTCTCCTCTTTTAGGGCCTTTTCTTTCATGTTCTACCTGGACTCCCTCACTGTTCCCATAGGCATCTGTGCAGTGGAATCATCTAAGAATCATGTACGACCAAGCAGGGCAACCCAGCAGCAGTGAGCGAAGAAATTGAAAATGTTTAACCTGGAGAATGGAAAATTTGACACAGACCAGGAACCTTCTTTAAGTATCTGAAGGTTTGTAGACTTGTTTTAAATGACTCTGATGGTAAAATCCAGATATTGGTTGGGACCTTGGAGACAAAAGATTTTGGTTCATTCTATAGAATTTTCTAAAATCAGAGCTGCCCAAAGTTGAAATAGACTCTATTAGGAAGTGGTGAGTTTACCATCACTGGAAATGTCCAAGCACAGCTCAGACTGCTAAGGATGATGTGAGGTGGAATCAGTCACAGCATCAATGAAATTCCTCTAGAACCTGAAATTCTTGACTTATAAATGAACAAAATGTAACCTTTTTTTGGTCCGCCAGTGAGTGGTCTGTTTATTTCATTGTGAATGTCTCCAGGCAAGGGACACACATGATTAAGCCAAGCTGTGTTTCATTCATGGTGACTGTGATAGGTCGTTGCCCTTGTGGTTTGGTTTGTGGGCAGTGGCTGCTCTCTGCCCTGAAGTTCATGCCTCCCCTCGGCATGCTGCCCTATCTGTCGCAAACTAGACCCCCATATTGTCTTGACAAGGTCACTCTATGGGCGGAGCCTTCAATGAAGTGTTCCCAAAGTCAGGATGCGATATTTCTTCTTGCAAATAAATTTAAGTATAATTTCAGGAGAACAGTAACTAAGTTTCTCCACTATGCCTGCAGACATAACCTCTCCATTGCCTAAGACCCCATGATTGGGTCCAGGTGCCG
>PVIJ01006148.1:0-95374 GCA_004024925.1 Scalopus aquaticus
AAGAAAGCAACATTCAGCAGGGAAGGAGGGGAGGGGGAGGGCTCAAGAGGGGGGAGGAGGAGAGCACGGAGGACTATGGTGATGGCTCCACGGGTGAACAGGTGGTGGGTAACTTATGGGGAATACATAATAATGTAAAAGATATGAATAACAAAAATAAATATTATATTAAAAAAATAAAATAAAATAAAAGAATTTGGATTCTGTTGTGCCAGCCTGCTGTGCCAGGCTGGCACCAATGCAGGTTCCCTATGATTCATGCAGACAGGCAAGAACTAGTCCCGGAGCCCCGCACTGGCTTTGGCAGGCTTTTAATCATCTTTTGTGGCAATGGCACCCATGTACAAGGCAGTCAAGCGGGGCAGGGGAGCCAGGAGGCTAGCAGGCCTCCTAGTCCCCAGCAAATATTCACCTTCTTGGGATTCTTTGGAGGTGTCTCAGGGTCTCGCTGCTGCCACTTGTGCCACGTGCTCTCACTGCTGCTGCCACGCTCCTTGCTATGCTCTCACGTTGCTGCCTCGTGCACATGCACGCCATGCTACCCTACACCACACCACTCCATGCCCTTCCTCAGGGGCCCTGCCATCAGGTACGCACATAGACCTGCAGAGGCCCATCACCAAGGGGGGTAGAAAACCCTAACAACTCTTCCACCTACCCTACAGATACCATCAAGTCTCCCCACCCCATCCCCCATAATTTTATTTTTTTTAAAGATTTATTTATTTATGCATACAAGTTGGGGTGTAGGCCAGAGATGTGGGGGTGGGGTGGGGTGAGAGGATTCACCGGAGACAAAGTGGGGAGCAGAACAGGCAGATCCACTGAAGTACACTGCTGAGGGGAGCAGCAGGCAAGACAGGAGAGGTCTGCTGCACCATATGGGAAGCTCCCTGGCTGGGTTTCGAACTCATGCTGCAGTGGCTCTGCACAGCTTCACAGTGCTGCAACTTAACCCGTTGTGCCACCAGGGAGGCCCACCATTCCCCATAACTTTAGATGGGGAAACTCACAGACACATTAGACCACTTCCCAAAAACGTAATGGTAATTTATAAACCCATGAGTATTTCAAACTGCTTACATGATTACTAAGTTAACTGTAAAGAAATACTAATCCCAGAGGATATTTCAATTGTTGAAATATACCTTGGCTGACCAACTTAACTATATGGCTTGAGTCTCAATGAGTCAACAACTGAATTTATAACCTAAGGAGACGCTACTGTCTTCTACCCAACTGCTTCCAAAGGCCATTTTAAAGGGGGGGAGATCATTCTTTCATAGACCAACAAAAATATTGGATTTCTCTGTAGGTTTAAATTTTTATGTTAGTTATATAAAGTGGTACTCATGAGTGAAAATTCTTTTTCTAGACTCAAAGAAAATTAAGGGCATGCCACAAGAGGACCAGTTTGCCTTGGATACAAACTGACATCTTGTAGGCATTTTAGGTTTGGTTCACTTTAGAAGCTAGCAATTACTGCCACAAAGCCAATCTTTCTCACATAAAAATAAACTAAGAAATTCCATCTCTATCACTTTTAGGACTTTCCTGGCCATTTTACTAAGAAATATCACTTATTTTGGTAGGGAGGGTTGGGGGGGGAAACGCATACTTTAATGCCATAAGTGATCCATTGCTGCAGGAAAAAGCATAGCTATACACCATATGACCCTTACTGGGCCCTCCTAGGCAATCAAGGCCACAGAGCCTCTCACCGGTCCTACCTCAGTCCAATGGGAGACAAATCAGAACTAGCAAAGGGAGCTGTAGGTTTCCCTCTCGGGTCTGGTGATGCCACTTTGCTTTGTCTTAACGACCGGACATTGGTTGGTCCCTGGAGCCTGCCTTGTCTCCTCCTTGGCCTACTGCCTTCTTCTGGGAGCCTTCCTGGATGTGGTAAAAAGCAGTTTCAATATCAGAAGTCCCTAGATTAGATTTCCATGCTAGAACTCATCACACTGGTATGTGACTTTGTAGATATTTCTTCACCTTCTGATCCTTGATTCCTCACCTGTGCAGCAAGAATAGATATTGAACATGTAGAGTTATGAGTATTAAAGGTGATGATATTTATTTAATATTTAACATTTTCATGTAGTTGGTGCCCACAAATCAGAGTATATACTTAGAATCATCTGAGGAACTTTGTAAAATTGCTCATGTTCAAGACCCATGACCCAGAAACTTGACTTAGTTGTAATTTTTAAAAGCTCCTCATATGAATCTAATAAATAGCCAGGGTCCTGCACCACCTGCAATAAATGTTTTGCTCCCTTCTTCCTTATTTTTGGAAAGTGCTTATAGGGACTAACATTCTGTCCCTAACCTGACTCCATGCTTGAATTCTTACTCTGGACCAACTCCCCTACATCTAAATAATCTGTAAAGTATTCAGGTTATCCCCCGTATATGTTCACTGTAACTGTCATATAAAGTGCCTTTCACTGTGCCAGGATTTTAAAAAATGTTTTCTAAATTAGTCTTCATTTATTCCTTAATCTTAATTTATGGTTAATATAATTCATTGTTCCCATTACACAAAGCAAGAAAGTGAGTATCATGAATGTACATTCACTCTTTCAGCAAATCTATATTGCATGCCAGTCACTGCTCTAAATGATACATCGAAGTGATACCTGGAGTTGAATAAACTTGCCATAATCACAAAATGGTAAGTAAGGGAACCTACGCTTGACCTCAGAATTACTAGCTGAAAGTGTGCTTTTCACCATAGCTCTTGGCCACAAAGCAGAACTGTGCAGTCCAGTACCTGACACCAGGAAAAGAGGTTTATGTTTAAACATTCATTTGATCCTCATTCATCTGATCCCTTACTTTTCAAGGGCTGCTATTCATATTATATTCTGCCTGAATGGTGTTCCCCAGGGTTGTGCAAGCCAGTCGCCCTGCAATGCCCAGCACTGCTATTTTACAGATGGGGTAAGCAGTGACATAGAGGGTCTAGGATCACAAAGCCACTAAGTGCCTCCCTTGCATCAGGCTGTTTTACAAGTTTTTAAATAACAATATACCCATCTTCTGTGTATGTCAGTGCCTCATACCTTGTAGGTATTCTAGTCACATTAAACAATTCTGGTCACATTAAACATTGACTAAGCAGCACCTACAGGGTCTTCCTGAGGAAGTCAGGGCCCTATGGGATCAGAGTGGGTAGTAGGTCTCAGAACTGTGGGTTCTGAGCAGATGCCAACCCTAAGCATGTGGTGATTGTGTGTCTTCTTGATTATATTTAGCTGGTATTGCGTCACACACTGAACCAAACATTAAAATACAGTATCTGCGTCCAAAGAACTAAATATACAAAGAGAAAGGGGATGAATCAGGAGGAAGAGAGTAAGCTTTTCCTTTCCATGCTGTTTTAGGGTTCTGGTTTGCACAGAGAGCTGAATCAATAGTTACTGATTTTAGTTACTAGTAGATACAGTGGAAAGATGTGGCTACGAGATTCTGATAATGTGCTTTTCTGCTTCATCAATTTCTCGGGCACATGGATGTGTGAACAATCTGCAGCCTGGATCAGGTGAGACTGCGTCCTCATTCAGAAAGTCTGTACCTCTGGTTCATGAACTTTTGAGTACACTGGAAAGATCCAGAGAGCTTGTTAAGACACAAATTGCAGGAGCTCATTCCCAGGGTTTCTAACACATTTGGATTTCTAACATGTTCCCAGGTGATGCACATCTTTTGAACCACACTTCTAGAAGATCTGGTCTCCAACAACAAAGTAGCCCCACAGATGCTAGAAAGGACCCAAATCAAAGAGGGAAGGTGAAGAGCGCACTGCTATTTTCCTAGAAAATAGGCAGACATACACGCTTGCAGCTTGCACATGCATAGACTGTTTCTGGATGGTTATAAAGAAAATGCTAATAATTGTTGCCATAGGGGACTGAGGGTCAAGGGTGTTATGTTGATTGTTCCCTGAATCCCTCCCCAACCCTAACCCCACTCCAGATCACTTCCCTTTATTCGATCTGTTCCCCTCAGAGAGTCTGTCCACAGCCTCTGGGATCCCATTTCCCTTGATGGTTGACTTCTCCTCTTGGACTTGGTCAATGGGTGGCATGAGCAGGAGGTCTGAGGGTAAGAAGAAAGTCTGAAAGGTTTCCTCCCTACTTTCTCTTGCTTTGGTGCAGTATCTGGAACAGAAGCATCTCCCCACAACTAGCCACAGCCCCACTGGGCCCCACTGAAGCTGTGTCCTTCTTTGACTTTTCTAGTCTCTGGAACCTCCACATCCCAGGTTTGTCTCCTTAATCTCACCTACACCTCTGTAAGTGGTCTGTTTTTTAAAGTCTCTGAAATTGAACTTCTGGAGGCAAATTTTGTTTTCTGCCAGGATTCTGAGAAAGGTAGAAAACACTATTGAGTGTATATCTTTTTATATCACTTTAATATTTTGCCACTTACTTGTAATACCTATTCAAAAGATGTAAGTAGTAAAAAATAAATCATAGAAATGAAAATTCAATCTTGAATAATCTACCACGATAAGTTTCAAAGAGAATCACTGGAGAATTGCTCTCCATCAACATCCAATGCACCCTCATCTTGTCTAGCTTTAATCCTATACCAGGAAGTCGTCGTTATTTATCTTCTCATTCCAGCCCTGCCCACTACAGATAAGTCGAAAGGTCCTAGAGGACAAGGACCATAGCCAATACCTCCTTGCTGATGGTGTCTGGGAAGCCGTGTATACCATAGCAGAAAGACATTTTCAGGCTTGGTATCACACACTCTGAATTCAAATCATAGCCATACCACTGGTTCGCTTTACTTCCACCAATCTGCTGTCCCTCCTGGCCCTTTAAGGGGATTTATCACATCACACAAAGGGTATATACTGTCTGGCTATGGCCCCCTAGATGCCATAACATTAATGCTTTTACATTTTTTCATCAACCTAAGAAACAAATCATTAGATTCTTAGCTGTTTTCATGCCACATTCCTTTAAGCCATGCCTGAGCCCCACCCCTTTCCTGAATGGAGTAGGGATGGCTCCAGGGTCAAGCATAGGAAAGGGCTTACACCAAAGGCACTAAGATTTAAAGGACACAAAATTATAAATAATGATTTTTGAAAGCTTAACATGTAGAATAATTGTTTAAAGTAGGAAGCTGACAGATGGTGTGCACTGTTAATAATGCCCATCTGTGAGCCATATCATGAATTATAAAATTGATTTGGAGGAGAACATCTCCTGCTGTTTGCCCCAGGTGCCAAAATGTCCCTTTATAGCGCTGAGGATCAGGTGTGGGGTGAAGCAAGCTAAGGTGCATGTTGCTTAAAAATAAAACCACATAATTTTTTTTTTTTTTACAACTGAATGCGAATTTTTTAAGTTCACAAGATATTTCCAGCATCCAAGGGAACATGTCAGAAGTTTATGCTTCATGTACTTCCTACCTCTAGGAGCACAAATGTTGAGGCAACACCTCTGTCTCCAGTGTTGGTTGGATCAACTCTTGACTTTCTGCTGTGGGTCTAGTAAGCCAGCTTCTGAACCTCTTCACCCTCACCCAGGCTTCTCATAAGGGCCTCCGGTTCTCCTTCATGAAAGACCAGTTTTCTCCCACTTCTCCCTCTTGACTCTGTAAAGTCAAGACTCTCACACCTGACATCAGAGCTGCAGGTAACAGGCGTTCCCACCTTTCCCCTGGGCCCCTTGGGACCAGGCCACCTGGATGCCTCGTCTGAATTCTCCCACAGAATAGGGGACTAGACACTGAACAAGTTCCTTCCATCTCCTTGGCCCAATCTCTGCACCTGTAATGGCACTTCAGTGAGGCATTTCATTGAAGATGGGTGTAAAGCTCTCTGCAGAGGGTGCTGAGGGGGCAGGGTAGTCAGCCACAACTACAGCCCCCAGTGTACCCACCCATGTCTCATCTGCAGAGCACGCAATTCTACTCTCCACGAAACCCTAACTAAGGGCTCTCTGTGAAGTCTCTTCATTACTTCCATCCACAAAGATCTTTGCTCCTAGAACCCCAGCATGTACAGCATCCACTTGATCGCACTTTGTCCTGTGTTGTTTCCAGTTTCCTTGTGCTTATTTCACTCTCAAATACATTAGCGTCTCCTGACAACCCTGCTGTAGGGAAAACAGCGTGGCACAGGCTCTTTTTTGCCTCCTGCTGCCGGCCCCTATGGCTGCCACCTGCAGCCTTGCTTTCCTCCCAGGTTTCATTGCCCACACATAATATCTGGTGCAAAAAGCACTTGAGAACACAGGCATCAGGCATGAAAGACACCCAGGGCTGAAGGTGTGAGCACAGAGCACACACGCCTATGATTATGGACACCCGGGCCACAAAGCCAGAGACCACGGGGCCCACATACCTATAAGTATGGATGCCCAGCTGAGAAATAGAAGGAGACCAAGACAGAATACCAGAGAGAAGCAAGAGAGTGAGCCTGCACAGAGGTTGCAAGGGCTGGGAAGCTCAGTTGCCAAAGCCTCCCAGACCCCTGGCTGCCGGCCTGCTGGTCTGCCTGTACCTGGTCCCCTGCTTCAGCATTAAAGGCCTGTCAAATCTACCAAGGGCTTCAAGATTCCTTATCCATTTGCCCAAATCCACCACAAAACTGCCACCCTGCACCTGCCTGTACCACACCTGCCTTCTATGTCTCTGTATCTCCTCTCATAGCGGAACGTGTTGGGAGTACATAGGAGGCGTAATTATTCCAAATCACTGTGTAATACATCTTGTCCTATTTTATAAGTGGTCCTCAACACTCACAATGCATCAGAACCACTTGGGGAACTTTAAGCTATGCAGATCCCCAGGCCCTACTTCCAGAGAGTCTGTTCAATAAGTCTGGAATGAAGTCCATCCAAGGGGTTTTGTTTTAAAGCTCCCCCAGTGATTCTAATGTGCAGTTAAGAGAAGGACCAATGCACTGTGTCAACAAGGGATATTTTTTCCTCAACTCTGCTTAATGCCCCATGCCACTTCAATTTATCTTCTGGTTGCACTTCTCCATTTTAATATTGCACATATCTTACAAGTTAAACTGCAACCCTCAGCTCCTTTCTGACATACAAGGAATTATCTTTTTAAACAAGTGATAACTTTTTGCCATTACCTAATTGGGCAGAGAGACAAGCTATAAAATACCAGCTGAGAAAGTCCCTTCAAAATGAGACTCTCATTAATCAATGAGCCATCTTCTACACACCTGCATGAAGTCAGGCAGTCAATATTTGTGACAGTCTGTTTCCTTTCCCCAAATAAATCAGACAGGAGAGCTAGCAAACAACAAAGACCAAAGGTACTTTTGCCTATTGGGGTCACCAATGAAAAGAGAACGGAAATGGGGGGGAGCAAGGATGATGAATTAATGAGGCCAATATGACAAAATGATTAAAAGGCAAATATGAAAGCCTGAATTAATGAGGTTCTGATGGCATTCACAATTTTCATTTCCCTTAAGTATCTCAGTGAATGCACTATCTCCTAGAAAAACTCTTAAGAATATATCCTGTTTGGTTTATAGTTGCCTGTTAATTTTGTGTTTTTATTTATTGTTATTATTTTTTTTCCTGATTCCTTATTTGGTCCCCCTATATTCCTCCTATGAGTGAAACCATCTCATATTTTTCTTTTTCCTCTAGCTTATTTCGCTGAGCATAATCCCTTATAGCTCAATCCATGTTGCTGCAAATATCATGAGTTTATCTTTTTTGATTGCTGAGTAGTATTCCATTGTGTGTGTGTGTATGTGTATGTGTGTGTATGTGTGTGTGTATATATATATATACATATATACATATACATATATATATATGTGTGTGTGTGTGTGTGTGTGTGTATATATATATATATATATATATCTCACAGCTTTTTGATCCAGTCATCTGGTTTTGGGCATTTGGGTTGTTTCCATATCTTATCTACTATAAATAGTGCTGCAATAAACATAGGGGGGCAGGGTATCCTTTTGAATCATTCTGCAGGGGAGGGGGAGATAAAGGGATCAAAACAGGGGAGGGAAGAGACAAAGGACTACAGTGATGATTCACAGGTGAATTGGTGGTGGGAATTTTATGGGGACTACACCTGAGAGGAGAAAGCACACATTGTACAAAAATGAACAATGATGTAAAATATATACGAATAAATTTTATATATATATACACACGTATATGTATATTTATAAAGAAAATCCTGTTTGGAAGACTTCTTATTAACAATACAGGTAAAACAGCCTTGAGAAAAATTTTTTCTCACTTGCCTGTTTTTGGTTTACTGTAGTTTTAGCTACTGGTAAATCATGAGGTGAAATGAAAAAAAAACAGCAATTCACAGAGCTTTTAAGCAGCCAAGGTGTTCTTAAATATAATTTTTTGTAAGATGGAAAGGAAATGGTAAGAAGAAAAGGAAATCCTTTTTTTTTTTAATTGTTATTTATGTCTTTTACATTTTGTATTCCCCTTGGGCAGCCCACCACCAATTCACCCGTGATCCATCTCCATGGTCCCTGTATTCTCCTCTCTTCCATTTTGTGCCTTTATCCTCCCCTTCTCCCCCCCCCCCCGCCCCCCACCGCTGAGTGTCTCTCTCCCACCCGGCCTCCCTATAGTCCTGTTATAAGTGAAACCATTTGATATTTTTCTTTTTCTTTCTGGCTAAATCCTAAAGGAATATTTACTGTATTAATGGAATTGCCTCTAAATTATATTTGTTTTAAGTAAGCACCAATAAGTTTTAAAATCTTCTGTCAGACTAATTTTCTTAACAGTTGCTTAAAAAAGAACTCTATTAATCAGCTCAAAATCAGGAAAGCTATTTTACTTTGTTAAAAACGTGGGAACTGGGGCCTCCCTGGTGACGCAGAAGTTGAGCGCTGTGCTGTGGAGCTGTAGGCAGCCGGGACGCGAGTTTGACGCCCGGCCAGGGAGAATCCCACATGGTGTGGCAGACCTCTCCTGCCTCGCCCGCTGCTCCCCTCAGCAGTGTATTTCTGATCTGCCTGTTCTGCTACCCACTCTGCCTCTGGTGAACCCTCTCGCCGCCCCACGCCTCTGGCCTGTACCCTGGCTTGTATGTATAAGTAAATAAAATATAAAATAAAATAAAATAAAGTGGGAACTGCTCTACTGAAGATCTGTTACTTCAACTTTTTCTCAGCAATATATTTTGTAGAATTTAATAATTTCCTTTACATTCATTAGTCATTCTTTTCATGAGCTAAATTTTCATTATTCATGAATCTTTGGTATTAAGATGCTTTTTTCCTTGCAAATATTCCTGCATCATTGCTATTATTAAAAATTTGCCATTTTTTCCTTCTACAGGGAAGTCCACTAGGTGACACACATTGCTCACACACCCAGAGCTTTCGCACACTTTTGTTTCCACCCTCTAAAATATGAACAGACTCTAAGGATCACCAACATGGAGAAAATCTTCCAGTAAAAAAGAAAGCAACCCAAAAGGCAAATAGGACAGACTGAAGGAATATAGCCCAATAATGAAGAGAACAGAAGAAAACACTGAAATAATTATAATTCAAATCCTCCAGGAGAAGGCTATTGCATCCATGAAGCAAATAAAATCTGAGGAAGAGGTTGAACTCAAATAACAAGGTAGACCTTATAGGAATTAAAATATAATAACCAAAGTTAAAACTCCAGTAAAAGGTGACATGATAAATTCAAGGTAATCTACAAAAAAAGCAAACAAATGAAAAATAAAAGAGGTTAGAGAGCCAACTCTAGTCCAGAAAAGGATAATAAGATCTACATGGTGGAGATAAGGAGAAAGTTACACTGAAATTTTCCAGAAATGACAGCTGTGAATTTTAGATTCAGAAGTGTGGTTCCCAGGAAGTCCATCATGGTAGGAATGGCAGGGGTTGAGATCTAAACTAAAAAAATCATTTAAAAATTCTAGAACACCAGAAAAGATCTTAAGACTGGTGATTATTTCTTTCAAGTTCATGTTCAAAGAACAGGAATCCAGATAGATTCAATTTTATCAACAGCAATGTTAAGTACTAATAGACAATGGAAAAATTCAATCCAAGTTCTAAATGGACTCAAAAGTTTAACCCCTATCCTCCTTTTTGGGAAATTATGAAAGAAAACTTATAGAGATGATCTCCAACTTAAAATGGTTTAACATAGCAATTTTTCAACTTGAAGATGGTATGAAAACAATTCAGATGTTAATTCAGATGTTAAAAACAATTCAGATGTTAAAACAATTCAGATGTGTAACCTTGGTTTTTCACTTTCAGACAATATTCAACAATTACATGAGTTATTCAACACTTTATTATAAAACAGACTTTGGGTTGGATGATTTTGTCCAACTGTAGGCTAATGTGTAAGTGATCTGAGCACATTAAGGTAGGTTAGGCTAAGCTATGATATACGGTAGTTTATGGATATGAAATGCATTTTTGACTTGCACATATTTTTGACTTATATAAAGTTTAACAGATATAACCCTATTATCAGTTGAGAAGATCTGTGTCAACAAAAATGAGAAATGAAGCTAAGAAATAAGAAGTTGAATTAGCAGAACAAGGGATCCATCGTAAGAGAATAGTGAGAATAGTGATGGTGAAATTTTAACAGGGACCGTGCAGTGTGGACTGCAGGGCAGCACTGGTGTTTTCCCAACTGCTACCTAAGCAGTGAGAGCTACTGGTAACATATGGCATGTTTACCCGCCCAGGCCAAAAGTTGCTGCCTATGGGCACTCCTCCCTGAGGCACCAGCCAGGTTAAATGGTCTAATGAGAAGGTATCAGCTAGGGTGGGGAACTCTAAAAAGACATTACAGGGTACAGGAGCCAGCTTGGGACTCCAACATCACGGGATTTCCCCAGACTTTGGGAATCCTCTGACTCTTTAATAATGGCTTCCAAAAGAAGAAAGAAGAAAGAAGCAGCTTCCAGAAACTGACCTCCAAAGAAAGAAAGATGCTGAAGAGTTTTGCAGTGACAGGGATTCTGAAACTGCTTCTGACCTTGTGGCTGCCACCGCCTGGAAAGATCACCAAAGGCCCCAGGCCCAGTGTCCTCCTGAGCTGTTTGTTGCTGCTGTAGGCCAACAACTCATGAGGAGCTGTTTATAGTATCATCCGGCATCACCTCCAGGTGCTGTTGCCTCTGTTGTTGTTTGGTCCAGCATCCGATGCTGTTTTTCCTGACCTTCAGACTGTTGCTATGGGCTGCTGAGGTGTGGGCTGCTGCCTGTGAGTGCCTCCAGCAGCCACCATAAGTTGGATCCCAGCCCACTGCTTGCCAGCTGCCAGAGGCTCCAGGCCCTCATTGGCGAGACAGCGCCATCTTGAATGAGTGGTCTTTTGTCTGAGACTTCTGAACACTGTGGACACTAGCTCGGGTGAGATAGCCAATTGTGGCCTTTGTAACTCGTTGTTTCCCCCGTTCATTAAATAAGCCCCACTATTGTTCTTTGAGCCTGAATGGTCTTGCAATTGTGCACACAGATGTCCTTTAATGGGTGTCCTCTATTAGGTCTGTCCCCAAAAGGCTACAGCACCGTTATAACCCTGTTTCAAAATGAGAACAAAAATTAAATAACTTGACCTCTCACATATGCAAAATAGAGTAAATTTCCACATGTGATTAAAGTAGCCTAAAAGTTCCCTTCCTGAACAATTTCATTTCCTTTATTTTTGAGGATGGAGAGAGAGAGATTGGAAGTGACAAAAAGAAAAAACAAGGGCAGAAAAGTCCATGGCCAACATATGTGGCCAGAGTGGAGCAGATCAGAGATCACTGGAAGTTCTCCAGGAAAAAAAAAAAAAGTAAAAAGGAATTTCCAAAAAGGTGGTCCCAATTTAAATTCTATTGAGCAATGCCTGAGAGTTCTAGTTGCTTCATATCCTTCCCAACAATTGATAATATCCATTTTTAACTATTTTTAGCCATATGATATGTGCTGGTATCTTTATGGTTTGTGTTTGTTTTTCTCTGCAGCCTAATGATGTTAAGCACATTTTAATTTTTTTATTGACCATTTCATTATCTTCTTTTTATCTGTTAAAAACGTGTCATCCTTCAAATGGTGTTATCTTTCCTCTTTTGATTTGTAGGAAAACATATATTCTGGATATGAGTCCTCTGTTAGGATGACCTTGATACTTTATTAAAGATATCTTTTGATGAGTAGAAGCTATTTATAATGACCAATTTGTGCATCTTTTCCTTTATGATTAGTACCTTTCAACATGTTATTAATGGTGGAGATTTCATTCACAAATTGAGATTATTCTGTACATATGTGTTTTTTCAAAAAGATTTATTTATTTATTTATGCATACAAGAGCTGTGGTGTAGGCCAGAGGTGTGTGTGTGGTGGTGGGGGAAGGGGGGGGTGAGAGGATTCACCAGAGACAGTGGGGAACAGAACAGGCAGATCAGCTGAAGTACACTGCTGAGGGGAGCAGCAGGTGAGACAGGAAAGGTCTGCTGCACCATGTTGGCTGGCTCCCTGGCCGGGAATCAAACTTTATGCTGCAGTGGCTGGAGATAGCTTCACAGTGCTGAGACTTAACCCCTCGTACCACCAGGGAGACCCTGTACATATGTTTTATAACATTTTTAAATATCAATACATTGTAAGGCATTTGCAATATTTCTGTTGCTTCAAGAACACAAACTAAAATGGCTATTTACATTCCATTGTATTAATGTGCCATTCCTTATGTAATTCAACTTTTACTGCAGTATGTTCAGGATGGTGTAGAATATTATTTAAATAAAATTATAGTTAATCATTGAAAATATTAGAAAATCAAGATATTTAACCCAAGTTTGATGAATCCCAGTCTTCATGCTACATGAGTATATAGTGAGCACCTATTGTTTCTTCAGCATTGTATTGAACATATTGAAGGATGCAAGAGAAAATATAAGGTGAGTCCTGACTTTAAGGAACTTACGCTATATCTGGTGGTCCCAAACTTGATATATTTCACAATTATGACTAACTGATAGTTCAACTAACTAAATAACTATACATGGAATAAGAAGAGGACTGGGGGAAGACAACATGAGAGTAATTTCATACAGTTGATTTCAAGAAAAAATGACCTTGAAACCTGTCATATGGTGGGGATGAGATTCTACAGTGTGAGGACTGTATAAAGGTGTGGAATCAGGAATCAGCAGTGTGTGTCGAAGATAGAGATGTGGCTCTACGATCTATGTTTGTGATCTGTAAGAAGTAAGAAGAGGGAAGTAAGATGGAGTCACATTATGAGGGTATTGACATGAGGAATTTAGATGTTTCCATAGGCACTAGATCTACTGTAGCTGGGGAAGAGGTGATGGGTTTATGTGGGTTTGGGACATGGACATCAAACTACAGTTTCATCAAGCACCTTCAGGCTACCAGAGCGGGTGAGGAGAATGAAGCCAGAGAGGTTGAGGTTTATAGAAATAGCCCAAGAGCCAGGTGACATTATCTTTAAAAAAAAAAAAAAAACAACCAGAAAACTGGATATTTGACTCCATAATCTCTTGTTTGATACTAATGCCCTGAGGTTTGTTTTTTGGAAAGTCTTTTCATTAAAATTAAATATTTGATAATAATTTAATAATTATTGAGAAAACACTGGTGAGTGTTCACTCTAAAAACTTCTCTACTAGACAAGAGAATAGTTATGGTTCTCACTGCTTCGCAAAAAAAGGATTTATTGAACAGTGCTTTTATGCTTTACTTACATAGGAAAGTATTAAAACATAGTAATCGGGGGTTCAAATTTGAGCTACACCCTATTACAGAAGTTGACAATATTACAATATTGACTGCATGAGTTAATTTATATCGGAAAGAAGAGTCATTCATTATAGTGTAAATGAGGAGCTAATGTTGTAAATAATAACGTAATGAACAATGGGAAAGACACTCTCTAAGGACAAAGAATCATTCCTGGACTTTACATAAAGCTATAGTATTGTTAATAATAATAAAGTGCTCAGCTTACATAGAGCCAAGGACTTGGAAACAAAGCCAAATGACACGCGTATACATTTATTTAATGGAGGGAGACTTGGCATATTTGGCGACAGGCGTGGTGTTCCACTCAGTGGGATGAAATGCGTGCCTGGTGCCAGCTTCTTTAGAGGAACTGTTATTCATCACAGCTGTAACGTTCCCTTCAGAGCTCTCCCACTGGAATGGAAAAGGCGCACTGGCAATTTATATACAAAAGCCAACCCACGTCTGGCTTTGAAAATTCACTGGGAAACTATCTGCAGTCTGTTAGTTATTCATGGACATGCTCTGGTTTCTGATGGAAGTGCTGTGGTTTCATCTGTTATCATCACAGTAAAATTAGAAAGCAGCATAGAAATATTAAAGGACTGGCATGTTGACATCTTCTAGCTGACAAATCATTATATGTGTACATTTTCATGGTTCAGTTGCTGTATGAAACCAGTTATAATTCATACCCCTCTGTTTGGAGTGCACAAACTGGTCTTTGCCCGTCTGGTTCTGCCTCCACCTTCTTGGGAAATTGCATAGTTAACCTCCAGCTTTCGAGCATGCAACATGCCTTGCAGAGATACAATGGTTTGGGATGCACTAATACACCCTGCCTCTCCAAACAGCGCCATTATATAAACTATATTGGAACATATCTTAACATCCAATGAAATGTAATGTGTGTTAATTGATTACAGATAAATCTTAATTCAAAAAGAACGGTATCTTTTTGAATACCTTGCAGCCAGAATAGTTTTCCACCCTTAGTTGGATAGATGGCTTAATCTAAGAACCATGATTTCTCCCCAGATAATATAACATCTCAAGTCTATAGAGGAATGATATGCTATTCTAAAAGTACATCCATATATACCATTACAGCCAAGCTACACAAAAAATGAGAAAGAAGCAAGGCAATCATCACAATACCCATTTTACAGATGCAGACAGTGAAGTCCAAGAAGAGGAAATCTTACAAATAGAAGGGACAGAAATGGGGCCTCAAATCCAGTGCCCAGTAGAGTACTCTCCAACACTGAAGTCACTTTCCTGGTATGTTTTTTGCAAAGGAAATAGGGCTTTGTCTCCTTTAATTAAGAGCTAAATATTTAAGTGATAAAAGGTGAAAATAAGTAGTTTTCTTTTAGTCTTACCCTGAAAAAGAAGCATGACACTGGATTGCTTATGCATGAAATATATAAAAAAAAAATTGATGCTCTTGTTATACTGGTTGACACCCACACACACAAACCATGTGATCAGTCTATAGTCATTTTAGTTCAACCAATCTTGAACTGAGCAAACCACTGGGAAGAAAACATTGTACCAGACACTGAAGATACAAAGGATCAGATTCCAGCCCTTGTCCTAACAGTTCTGTTTGCAAACAGAAAAGACCTCATAGAATTTTAAATGCTGTGATAGAGAGGTACACATAGGTTTTACACATAGTTGTGCACGTAGGGAAAACAGAGGAGGGAATGGATGTGTCAATTAAGAAAAATTTTCTGCAGAAGGAAACATCTAAGATTAGTTTTGAAGGATGAATAGGAGTTCTCCAAACAAGGAAAAGGGGAAGGAATTCCAATAGTGTACAGAGACAGTCAGATAAAAGATAATAGGGATAAATACAGTGTCTGCTCAGAAATACAGGAAAGGGGAGGGAAGCCACTTTTTTAATATATATTTTTTAATTATTATTTATATATTTTACATTATTGTGTATTTTCCGTAGGTTACCCACCACTGATTCACCCATGAACCATCACCATAGTGCCTTGTGCAAACTGGTCCAACCACTATGGAAAGCTGTATGGCAGTTCCTCAAATGGCTAAAAATGGAGCTTCCATATGACCCAGCAATACCACTTCTGGGAATCTACCCAAAGTAATCCATTTTAAAGGGCAATGGCATGTAATCAAACTGACAGTTAATGCTCACTTGCCATGGAGACACTCTGTTTTGAGCATTTTGTACCTATACACTCATTTAATCTTCACAGCTACCCTGGGAGGAAGGTACAATTATGCCAAATTTTGCAAACAAGCAATAAAGGCACAATATTATTAAACAACTTAGCCAGTATCCCATAACCCATGCTTTCAACATTTTGCTACACTGCCTTTCAAAAATGTGTATGTGGCAGAAGATGGAGAGGGGAAACAGAAAAGTTCCAAAGAGAGAAACAAAATCAAGCGAAATTTTGGAAAACATTATGTAAATTTTAGAAAAAAATTAACCACTTGAGGAGCTCTGCTTTGGAAAGGAGGGCTGAGAGGGCAGTATGATGAAAATGAAGCTGGAAACACAGACAAACAGATGCATACATCCGTAGCTTCTTAGCAGTATGACCTTGGTGTGGGGATGTGGAAGAAAGGGATGCCAGGTCTACAGACATTTGCCCAATCTGAACTTCATGGTTCTGGCCACTTCCCCACTCTTAGTCACCAAACCCATTAAGTTAAAAGTTACTAGAGCAGAGGTTAATCCCTCTCATGCACTCTTCCTAAGAAAGCACAGTGACTATTCTTATTTCTTCATCAGGTAAACACTCCCTCTGGATTTATGCTTGAGGCAAACGCTTACTTGTTCAGTGCTTATCCACGGCGTGCATAAAGGCTCTATCTGTGCTGAAGCTACCGTCGGACAACACAAAGGGCAGGTGATTTTTAAATTAGGGTTACATGGAAACAGACTTGCTGATCCTCTCACCCAGAAACCCACTGCAAAATGGTCCATAAATATATAGAAAAGAAAAATCAGAGGCCTTGATATTATTAAGGGGCCTACATTAAACCCTTAGATTTTTCCACTGATTAGAAGTAAGTCACTTCAGTCCTGTGTCTCCCACTGGGCTTGTCAACTCTCCTTCCTACAGATTGTGCTCTTCATAAATATTTTCAGTAGTTAGAATCCTGCTGAGTTTTAGGGTTGCACATGAGTTTGCTGAAATACATAGCCCCTTTGAGTGCAAATGCTCAATGAATATTGATTGGTAACAAATCACGTTTAGTGTTATGACTAAGATTAATGAAATAAATTGAAAACATTTAATGTTAGCATAGTTGTTATGACTCATGGGTAAAAGATAAAAATTCAATACACTTTCACTTTTTTTCACTCTTCTTTTTTAAGGACTTAAGCGTACAGAAGTTGTCACTAGCTATTGAGAAGTTCAAAGTCAAATTGCAGTCCATTGCTGGAAAGAAAGAAAGGACTTTTTGATGTGTTATTTTAATTGCTAATCTTGCCCTTATTTTATCTTATTTTTTCAAAGCTTATACCCTCATAATATCCACCATTTTCTTTTTAAAGTTTAAAGATATGTGTCTTTGAAAAATAACTACAGATTCTTTTATAATGAGGCAAGGTATAACTAAATGTTTACATAATCCAGATGCTTCTTAAGACCCCTTGGACACTTAGTAAAAATTGGTTTACCCTAATCAGAGGACCTCTAAGTAACCCCAGTATGACCCTTATGAGTTATGTTAATTCAGGTCCACTTTTTAAAAAAAATTTAAATCACTGTTTTAACAAGTATTTATTGAACTCCTGCTATGCTACAAATATTAATATTATAGGCAATAGCAACACAATGATGAAAAACATAGGAAAGTCTCTGTCCTGGCAGAACTCACATTCTAGTGGGTGGGAACTTAAAAATTCTTTTTTGGAAAGAATAAAAGTGATAAAGAAAATGAAACAGTGAGTGTGATGTAAAGGGGGACAGGTAATGATTTTCCTCTGGGGTTCAGCAAAGTCCTTCCTGAAACATGACCCAAATGCTCAGCTCAGTGACCTACAGTTCAGGAGGAGGTGTTTCAGATAGAGAATCACTTGGGACAAAGGTTTGAGGTCAGTCGAAGCTTAGCATGTTGAAGAACAGGCAGAAAGGCCTGCGTGACTGGGAAGAGAAGGGTTGGTGACGTGGGATGAATAGCCAGCAGAGACCAGGTCACATCACACAGAACTTTTAAAAATCAAGAGGAGATGGGACTTTTTCTGAGTGGGGATTCTGAAGACATTTGCTTTATTATTTTTAAATTACTGCTTCTACTTTCTGGAAGGAAGACTGTACAGAAGACTCTTACTGTGTTCCAGGGTAGAGACATTGGCTGGTAGAATTATAAGGTGTTAGACACACAGGTAGAAAATGGAGGTAGGTGTAGTTTTAAAGATGTTAAGAAAGAAGCAAACCTCCAGACTTGATTTTGCACCTATCCCCTTGTAGACTTCTGCAAAAAATTCAATTTCAGCATGATTGTAATTTTTAGAATTATCCTTAAGTTTAGCAGGGCCAGAAGGAGGAGTTCACTTGGTAGGACATGTGGAAATCTTTGATAGGCCCCATTGTCTTAATCTGCCCACTTTTTAAGAATATATATATATATATACATATATATATATATATATATATATATTCATATATTTTACATTATTGTGTATTCCCTGTGGGTTTCCCACCACCAGTTCACCTATGAACCATCACCACAGTCCCTGGTGCTCTTTTCTCCCATTTTGAGACTTTCTCCTCCCCCTTCTCACTGATTGTCTCTCATTTCTGGTTGCCGGCTAGTTTTTGTTTTGCTTTTTTTTGTTGCTGTTGTTATTTTCTCCTCCTGATCTCTTGTTTGGTTCCCCTATATTCCCCCTATAAGTGAAACCATTCAATATTTTTCTTTTTCCTTCCGGCTTAGTTTGCTGAGCATGATCCCTTCTAGCTCCATCCATGTTGCTGTGAATTGCATGAGTTTATCTTTTTGATTGCTGAATAGTATTTCATTGTGTATATGTACCATATCTTCTTGATCCAGTCATCTATTTTTGGGTATCTGGGTTGTTTCTATATATTCAACATCACTTATAATCAGGGAAATGCAAATCAAAATCACAATGAGATACCACCTTACACAGTGAGAATGGCACACATTAAAAAAACAGGCAACGAAAAATTTTGGTGAGGATGTGGAATAAAACGAAATCTCCTACACTGCTCGTGGGAATGCAAACTGGTCCAATCACAATAGAAAGCTATATGGCAGTTCCTCAAACTGCTAAAAATGGAGCTTCCCTACAACCCAGCAATACCACTTCTGGGAATCTACCCAAAAGACACAAAAATGTTAACCTGAAAGGACACATGAACCTCTGTTTATTGTGACATTGTTTACTCTGCCCACTTTTAAGGGTTCATAGTATCTTCCCTCTATGAAAATCCTCCAAAACATGCCACCCTTCTTCACTACCAGTTTCCTCTGAGAGAACAAGCCCCTTTGCATTAGTGCCAGTTTCACAACATTGCAAACATACTAAATCATATGGAAGCTACCCACATTACATATTAAATATTATTTACATGCATTGATGTGTGGCTGACTAGGTGATATTCTGATTTGTGACATTTAACTACACATTTATTTTATGATTTGTCTTTTGCTGTAATCATTTTTTTCTTCATGACTCAAACATTTTGTAGACCATTACAAAGCTCTTATCACCTGTATTTGTGAAGCCTCATGATTAAAACAATTGTGATCAGGCCATTCTGTGCAGCCCAAGCTTGCTAGCATTTTGGGGGATGACATCATCTACATGTCACTGCACATGCGCACAGAACTAAGACCATAGTTTAGCAGGTCTCCCTGACACTGCCCACAGTATAAATACAAGCTTCTCCCCCAACACCTTGCTACATGGTCCTGACAACAGGAACAGTATTTCTAAACCATTTTCCATCCACTTGCTTGCAGCTTCCTCTCCTCTCCCACACTCTCTAGAGTTTGCACTTAGAAAAGTCAATCCAAAGTTTGAGTTAGCAGAAATGTGTGGCCTCGGGTTTTCCATTGCTCATGTGGGGCACCAGCATGCTCTCTGCTTGGGGGCCTAAGTCAGTTTGAAACTGTGGGTGGGATGCAGACCAGCCATATAGAGAGTGTGTGCGAAAGAACTGGAGACCTCTACTTGAAGGAATCTTGGGGCAACGAGGTGAAGACAAAACTGGGAACTAGAGGGAGAGCGGGACAGAGCAGGAGCACTGGGCAGGAAGCTGTAGGCCTGCACCAGGTAGATGCCCAGAAAGGCAGCCTCTTCCTCCTCTGCTCCAGCTGTTACTGCAGGTTATGAGCAACTGCATAGGTCACTCATTCTCTCTAGCATTGTTCCCATGAATGTCCTCCCATTTTCTTTTTCCTTCTCTAAGAGATACAATGGGCCTTTTCCAGGGCCTCTCTGGTGGTGCAAGGGGTTAAGTCTCAGCACTATGACGCCAGCAGCCACTGTAGCAGGAGCTTAATCCCAGGCCAGGGAGCTAACCCACATGGTGCATCAGACCTCTCCTGTCTTGCCTACTGTTCCCCTCAGCAGTGTATTTCAGTAGATCCGCCTTTCCACATGTGGAGTCTTTAGAAACTGAGGCAACAGATATGGGAGTTGAAGGCATTAGCTTTGGAGCCAGACTTTTTGGCCCACATCCCCATTCTGTGCTTGGACCTTGGACTTCAGGCTTATTTTTCAATAGATCTGTGCCTCAGTTTCCTTGGTTGTAAAACGAGATGGTAATAGTTCTTACATCATCAGGTTGTTGTGACATTTCCTACAAAATGCCTAGCATGTGATAAGGACTTAATAAACACTTAAGCTATTAGTATTTTTAAAAATTGTCAACATAGGATCACAAAATTGTTGTGTGTCTTAGTGTTTACATTAACAAATTTAATTCATAAAATACAATGACATAAACTTTGCTAGGTAATTGTAAGAGTTAGTTTTATTTTTTCTTTAATTGGTAGCACACTAGAAGTATCATGGTCCAATTATTAGACATATATTGAGAGTTGAATGAGAAATATCTATGCCTATGATTCTACTTGTAAACTCCTTTGTAAACAATGTTAAAGTTCTAAATTAGGGCTTTCATAAATGTTTTTTTCCAGACCAAATGCATTTGCTCTTCCCTCTCTGATCCCCACTCCCACCTTATTAATATCTTGAAGAAACTAACTTTGAACAATGTGGGGAATGGGAATAGACTCACTTCCTTCTCTCTAATGTCAAATTTAGATTAACAGGGTACTTGCTATACATATAGTGTGTGTGTGTGTGTGTGTGTGTGTGTGTGTGTGTGTGTATATACACACACACATTCATATATACACACACATTCATATACACACACACACACACACACACGTGTATTTGTAACTTAAAGTGCAAATGCAAAGGGAAAACTAGTGCAAAGCTAAAACTCATTTGTCCCATAAACAACTGAAGTCAGATTGTCTTTGAGATGAAAGACTTCAGGTCTGGCCAGAAGACAAACTTCTCCACCTCACAATTGTGTTTTAACAATCTCTGTTTTATGCCCAGGAGATGCTGTGTATTAACCAGCAGGAATTGGATGATTTTCAACCAAATGACACTTCACAGCTACAAACATGACACTAAATTATTGCAGCCCGTAAAGAAGGAGGCAGAGAGGACCACACAGTCCACACTGCCCCTCAAGTTCCCCTGGAAACACCCAACGCTTCACGGAGGGCTTTGTGGCCGATACCTGTGGAACATTCCTTACAAAACTTTAAAAACAGAGGCTTGGCAGCTCTCCAGGAAGCTGAGATGAAAGCCTACCTAGAGTATAGCAGACTGGCTGACCTTTCAAAGGTCCTTTTATCCTCAAAAGTCTATGATTTTGATGCAGTGTTGAGTATTTTTCAGCTTCCTATCAAGAAAAATCAGTGAGTATATGAAAAAATGGTCTGCTTTTGCAATAATTCCCTCATGCATTTTTCAAAGACAAAAAATATTTTAAAAAGCAGATAAACATTGTGCTTGTGCGATAATATTGCAACTAAATGAGAAATTGAAATTTTTCTGCTTTGCAAGTTCAAAAGTTCAAAATTCCCACGAACGAAAACTTGTGGGGGTGGATACCATTTTTGAGAAAGGAGAGACAAGTCATTTGTTCTTCATGTACTAGGAACAAGTGCATTTTGGTTGAGTGAATGAGTTATTGAGGAACACAACTTCCCATGTCAATGGTAATTATTTTGAATGAAATAAAGTCAGTGGGGCCTCCCTGGTGGCGCAGCGGTTGAGTGCTGCACTGTAGAGCTGTCGGCAGCGCGCGATGCGGGTTCGAGGCCCAGCCTGGGGGAATCCCACATGGTGCGGCAGACCTCTCCTGCCTCGCCCGCTGCTCCCCTCAGCAGTGTGTTTCTGATCTGCCTGTTCTGCTCCCCGCTCTGTCTCTGGTGAACCCTCTCACTGCCCCACGCCTCTGGCCTGTACCCCAGCTTGTATAAATAAATCTTAAAAAATAAATAAATAAAGTCAGTGGATAGTGATGACAACTTAAAAAAATAGTGATCGCTTATTGGACACAATTTATCTCAGTTATCTATTGCTATGTAGTGGGTATCTATTGCTATCTGTTACAAAATCTAGTGACATACAATGAGACTTTATTATTTTTCATGATTTTATGGGATGATTGGAATCAGTTGGGTGGTTCTTCAGGTGCATCCGGTGTCTGCTGGGGCTGGGGTGGCTGTGAGTCAGCTGGATGAATGGAATAGCTCGAATTTAACCAGGCATTTCTCTCTCTTTCCAGATGACATCTCCAACTGGGCAGCCTAACTCCTTTAGGTACATCAGGGCTCCAAGGTCAATTGTCCCAAGAGGACAAACCTTTGTGCAAACACTTGCTAAGGCTCTGCTTTCTTACCATTTGCCAGAATCTCATTAGCCAAATCAAGTTATCCAGCAGAGTCAAGTCAAAGCAACAGGGCTCTGCTCAAGGGCCTAAGTGCTGGGAGGCATTAACCACACAACCTATGTGCCACACATGTTGTAGTGGACACTTCACATAATTTACCATTTCAAAATCAGATCAACCCTGTGAAGTGAATGCTACTTAAAATGTCTATGTAAAATAATAAAATCAAGGCACAAACAAGGTATTGACTTTATTGCCCAAAATCACACTGGAAAGAAGTAACAGAGCTGGCATTAAATCCAAAGCATCCAGCTTTAGAGCCTGAACCCACAAGTCCCTAGGCACAAACCTAAGAATAGAAAATTATTAACTTATAAAAGTAAATAATACCTCAGAAATATTTATGTTATGTTACATTTGATGGTTTACATATTCAATAGCAGTTATGAGAACTTTTTCTAACATATTTCATATATATCTTACCTTCTAAAAGAAAGAGAATGATTAGGACATTAAGTTTTAATCATAAAATAGACTGTTATATCTGCCCATGACTGGGAAGCCTGAACAGAATAGGATGGGAGAGTTATTGGTCTAGAACACTCTATGCAGGGACAGAACAACTGTTAACACTATGGTCCCTGGAATACTTGTACCTAGTACCACAGAACTCATCCAACTAACCCACTTAACTTGAGTAGGCCCTTTAATCTGCAAGTCTAATCCAGCTCTGAGAATCATCTAAGGTATCTCCCAAATTTGGAGAGTCATATAGCATTTAGCCCTATAAGCATCAATTTCCTAGTCCTGGTCACCTTCCAATACAGAAAACTATTTTGACCCTCTCATGAAGATGTGGGTGAGAAGAAAAAAACATGGACAACTTTGCTAACCTTAGTCCCCATTGTCTGATTTTGCCAGCGGTTGTCTGCAGGTTCTGAGGCAATTTACAGCTGGGAAAAAAAGGACTCCACATTTCTTTCTCTGGGGGTTGAATGATGGTTTTTCCATGGTATTATGGTCTCTACATGAGTTATGGCAGTTTTAAATTACAGACACAAAATCATGGGTAAAAGGATAAATCGCTCACTGCCTACTTTTATCTCCAAAGCAGTTGGGAAAGGGGGAAGAGGTTACTTACCCAAAAGGAATAAAATGATGGTGGGGGATGTGTCTGTGTCAGAGAAGGCAGCTGGCAGCAGGCTTTGCTGAAATGCTCTCAACTGCTAACACATTATTATACAACTCTCTCTTCCCCAGATGTGGGAGGAAGGACAAAGTGAAAGAGGATGAGTTAGGAGAATGGAAACTGGGCAAATCCTTTTAAGATACACTCATTCCACTTATTTCGCTTGTAGTATATTGCTCTAAAACTGCTTCCTGAGGACTCAAAGGCACTCTTCCTAAAGCATAGTTTTTGTTTTTTAAGGTAATTTTCCATGATTCATTGAATATGTTTCCCTCTACTCATATACCTGAGTAATCCACAGGGTGGTGCCTCCATACTGTGCTGGGTTTCTATCTTATTAACTGTGGAAACTCATAAAGGTATTTAGCCTTGTTTAGCTCAGTTTTATCATCTGTGAAATGGACATAATCATAGCATTATTTGAGAAGCTAAATGAAGTCATATGCACCTGCTGTTCTCTCACCCTACTTCCAGACTCCATCAACTCTGTATCCATATGTCTCTGAGGTAGATCCTCTTCTCCCTATCAATTTTCAGATGCATCATCTCTTGCCTGAATCGTGGCAGGAGCTTCCAACAGGTGTCCCTACCTACAAGAGATCTTCCAGAACACATACTGATGTGCCACTGCTTACTGGGATGTGCTATGGGGCAAGGCCCAAGTTCCAGAGTAGAGCACCCAATCTCTGTGATTTAGCCGTGTGGGGCTCCCATACACCTCCACCTCCACCCTATTCTCCACACACAGGTTCTGACTTAGTGAGAACTTTGGCAGGTGGTGAGGCCTTGGAGAGGGGAACAAAAGCTATTTATCAGATGACAACATTGAGAATTCAAAAGACGTTTGTAACTGTGTGGTCAAATGAACAGTGGCCAAATCTAAAGTTTTTGGCTGAGGTATTTGTAAAAAATGTGTGTCTGGGGTACATAGTTTTGTTCTTGGAAGACATGTAGCAGCTGAATTTTGGTTTTGGACAAAAGCATTCCCTTCACTTTTTTCACAGCTTAATAACTTGTAAGTTAATTACACTTAAAAAAATAAAAAAAGAAAGGCAGGATGAGATGCAAGTAGTACTTTGTAGCAGTGCTTTGACTAGAAAATCCCAAGGACTTGTAGTCCTGGGAGCAGACAGAGGTACCCTGAAGGCCGGGGAGCCAGTCTGGGCACGTCAACAGATGGAGCAGTGTGACCATGATGATGCGGCTGGGGTCAAACACCCTCACTCTTTGCTCCTTCAGTGGTGCTACCAGGGCTTCAGAGTATTCTTAAGAAAAAAAGAAAAATATTTGCATGGAAACTTTGTATTTTGTGCAGCGAAGAATCAAAAGCTGGAGGACAACTTTTTAAGCCCTACAAGAGCAACAGATTTCTACTAAGCAGTAAAAAGGAACAAATTACTGAGACATGCAAAACTAGGGAGGGATCGCCAAATCATATCAAGCAGAAGGGAAGAACCCAGACACAAAAATAACAACTGAATAACCACATAAATGACATTTCGGAAAGAAAACTTCAGGGACAGAAATCAGATCAGTGATTGCAGGAAATCAACCTGGAAAGGGGGTTGACTACAAGGGACATAAAGGAATCTGTGTCTTGAGTATAGTCCTATTACAAAACTATGCCAAAACTCAACTAACATTACTCATGAAAAGTGTTTCTCTGAAAGCAAATTATATCTCAACAAGCCTCACTTAGACATACACACACTCAGGGTGATCCCGCTGGAGTTGGTTAGACTCAGGGTCTGTGAAGGTGAATAGGAAATGACCACTGGGATTTGCGTGTATTATACATCAAGATGTGACAGGTTTTGTTTATAAAAAGAATTCTGCTGATAAAAACATTTGGAAGTCACAAGGCTAGGCTAATGTCAATGAGAGACAGCTGAGGTTATAACTTAGCAAGAAAGAGACAGAAAACAGAAGAGAGAAAATAACTACATGTACTTACTTTCCTGAAATTAGCCCCCAGAATGTTTTTCCTCTAGAATTTAATCTCACAGAGAATGATGTTCTCTCTAAATTTTGGAGCAAAGTTTAGAACTCTCTACCAACCTAGCCATGCCAGCTGAAGGTGGCACCTGGTGTGATCAGGTGCAAGGCAACAGCACCCTTGTTCCACCCAAACAAGTACTTGTGCTCCAAACAGACTTAGAGAAGGTATCTGAATGAAGAAGTTTTCCCAATAGAAACTCAGGCAGTGAGGCAGCTTTCTAGTCATCCCCCTCCCCTGTCTTCCAGTTTCCTACCAGTGTTTCTCTTTAACCAATGGGAAGTTTGACAGCAAAAGAGCTGATGCACTTTTTACAGGTCTGCTTTCTGGAACACAGAGCAGATGGGAGAAGATCAAAAAGTGCACCTAAAGGTATAAAGATATGCAAAACAGCCACTGGAGACCATGTTCAAGACAGTGCTCAGTGTCAAGCTCACCACACATCACAATCCCAGGGAGAGCCATTAACCTAGAGCTGTGCAACATGGCAGCCCAGCCCAGCAGTAGGGTCTCATAGAAGGAGATATGGAATGAATCCATGAACTCCCATGGGGTTCAATTCCAGGTTCTGGAGATTGGTTGGGGAAATATTTACTCCCTCCTTAACACAAGACTATAAGGATGGGTAAAGATTCACACAATGGTGGGCATCCTGCACAGGGCTACAAAGATCTCAGTCATGGCTCTACGAGATGGAGAGAGAGAGAATTCCTGTAACTGGTAGACTTGGATGTTCTGCGCCAAGGACATTTGTGAAGTTGAAGAATGATCTATTTACATGCAGTATGAGAACAGGAACTTGTTTTGCATTGTGTCTGAAGCTAGCAACGCCTCTGATTTTTCATGGATTGCAGGACCCTCTAGGCTCTGTGAGGGCAGGTACAAAATCATCCATCTACAGGATTAGTGACGATGGGAAAGAAGCCAAATCATTATCCACTGCTGCCATCAACTTTTAGCATGTTGTGCTAACTACAGTGACTTGCATGGAGTAGATGTGTCTAAGTGAATTTTTCATCAGAATCTTCCCCTTGAGTGCCCACTAGGTTTGGAAAGTGGTAAGAATTCATATCCAAGTGAAGACAGAAGTCTTGTCTTTAACAATACATAGCAACAGGACCCGTGGATGCGTGACTGAGAACCAATTACAAGGAGACATATTGTATTACTAAGGATGGAATGGGAGATACCAATCTTAAGGGTTTGAACATTAAGACAGAGAATAATATAATGTAATGAAAGATATGCTGCCATAACGATGTCCCCTATTTCCTCCATCTAGGAGAGGCTAAAAAAGGTGATCTGGGATAGCTTTGAAAATGTAGAAGCAGGAGCAGACTGGACAGACTGTCAGGGCTGAAACTCCATCATGCTTGATCGCTGCAAATAGCTGTGGGCTCTGCGTTGCTACATTTATCTGGTTAATTTAATTACCCAACTTATCTTTCTGAGTTGATCCTATAACTTTGCATGAAATAATGTTGCTATTACTTTCAGTTGTTTTGCATTAGCTTTGGAAATAAATGAGTGGTAAGTGTTAATTTCCGGTAGGAATTCTGCCTCCCCATAGGGTAAGCTGCTGCATCTTGTTGACTGATGACATGATGCTCCACCAAAAAAAGAATAAAAAAGGAAGTACATGTCCTCTGGGGACTTCAAACTTATAATGCTGAAACTTGTTCTTTCTTGCCATAAACCAGCCTGAGGCTCCATCTGATAATAGATTAAGAAATTTACTTTCCTTATGAAATTTGCATTTAATAAAGAGAATCTTTGTTTATTCAACATTTAGGGAGATCTTCCTATGTGACAGGCTCTGTGCTAAGAATGGAATATACAAAGATAAGACATGACAGATACAGCGCTCACAGTCTACTGAGGGAGAGGGAGGGTGTGGGGACAGAAATTCAGGGATGGTAATTACAGTGTGCTGTGGGACTTAGAAGAGGTTACTGACCGAGCCACGCTGGGGCTGGTGAGGTGTGCTCTTTATGTGTGTCTTCCATTTGCCATTCCAGATCCACTCTCCACTCTGCTCTGTGACCTGGGGGCTGGTTTTCAGGGACTACAACAATGGGTTCTTGTGCCTGCTACCTAATTGGATCGGGCCAATGAGGAGTTCTGGCAAAATGAGCAAAGGGAGGAGGGAGGAGACAAAGGCTGAGTGTTAGTTCTCTGGAGGATTCCTCCTTTCAGGAACATTGTGAACTGGTCTTATCCCCTCCTGAAGGATCCAGCTTCTGTAAGGTGTCCGGCGACATATAACTTTTTCCTTTGGGATCTAGTAGGCTTGTCCCTGCTGGACCTTGCAGCCTCTGGGATGGTAACAGCTCTACCAGCCCTGGGTGCTGTCCTATCACTTTTTGGTCTCCTTAAGCCCTGTTCACAATGTTATAGCTAGCTCTCTAATAGTCCTCCCAATTACTTAGTGACACCACATCATCTCCTTCCAGCCAGATCTTGATGGTCAAGGAGGATTGCCAGAGAAAAGTGATGCCTCAGCTGGGTGGGGAATGATGGGCAGTTCTTTGAATGAAAAGGGGAAAAGGGTTCAGTCAGAAACAACAAGCAACCCAGTTATGCAAAGACACAAAGGAAAGAGAGGCCCCAGAATTCACGGCATGACCCTAAAATCTGACTTCACCCCAACATCCACCTGAACACCAAGTCATGTACACCCTACTTCCTCAGCATCTGTCCTACCTCCCCCTTCTCTCCATCTGCACCACCCCATAATTTCTTGCCTCAGTACCTACAGCAGCTTAACGAACATCTCATATCCCTGCTAACTATGCACTGTCTTCTCACAGCCTTCAGGGTATATGCAAAGTCCTTGGCAGGGACCTCATTGCCCCAGAGGATCTGGATCCTGCTTTCTTGTCCATTGCCCCAGGCAGACTGGAGTTGCCACATCAGACCCCTGGGGGCGGCTCCCACCTGAGTGAGAGCTTGCTTCCTCCCTCTGCTTGTTCTCTAGGCTCACTCTCCTCATTCCACAGGAAACCTATGACTTTATCTTTCTGTCCCAGTGACCAGTTCACCTTTCGGGGTGGGATGTCATTGCAGCATCCCGTGCTCTGCACAGTGCTCTGTGCTGCTCTCTGTTCGCATCCTGCTCACAAATTGTGCAGTGGGCCCTTCACTCTTCTGTCTCTCGCCAGGATTCAGACTTGTAAAGAGCAGGGACTAGCCTTCTTCTTCTTTATGTTCTGTCAAGCTGCACAGAACAGGGCACAGAGTAGGTACTCAATTAATATTTGTTGACTAATGAAAGAACTGCAAATAATTCAGGGGATGGAATATGGTGATGAGGTGAGGATGTAGGGAAGTAGGATCCACTTAAGGGCAGGTCTGAGGGTTGTAAAGGTTTATTGGAGAGCCAGGGAAGGCTTAATGCAGTGGTGAGGATCAGAAGATGTGTGTATCTCATGTAGCTCTTACTGGCTGAACCTGTGAGTGCGATAACCAGCAAAGAACATGGGGCAAAGTGACGGGGCAGCAGGAATGCCAGCCTTTACTGAGTGGAGAATGAAGGATCCAAAATAGAGAAGCTTTTGAATCCAGGCATCTAGCTGTGCCATAATTTCAGAGGCAGAGGCAGAGAGAGGCAGGCAAAGTTCTGGGCAGGTACTTGTCCAGACACGAGTCACAGAGCTTGTCACCACTTACAAAACCTTAGCCCACAGGAAAGGAGGACCCGCAAACCTGACCTGTGGTATAAGAGTTAAGAGCCCAGACTTTGAAATAGTACAGAGAACAACACTTCATAGGACATGGAATTTGATCCACTCTCTGCTCTTTCCCAGTGTCGGGTCAGCGTCAGGAGCAGTGCCAGCGCAGCTGCCCAAGAAGTAATTGTGCAATAAATGACATCCCAGTCCCACTTTTTACAACAGTATGACTTTGCTTTTTTATTTAATTTTTAATTTGCTTTTAGTTTTGCCTCTATATCATGGTTACTTGTTCTGTAAAAATTAGGAGGAAGAGTTGTAATTAACACAGAGGGCTGGTGATCACCTGAAAAAAATACATGTAAGCAGATCATTTGAACTACAGCAAGCCCTTAGTGGATGGAGCAAAATAAAAGCAAACAAACAAAAAACCCTAGTCAATCCCCGCAAAGATAATTCCCTCCAAATTGCACTTCTTTGTCCTTAGCTTTCAAACACCAGTGGTCACCTTACCCATCAGACATGGTACCTATGAAAATGTTCTCTTTCTGTTATTTTTACATACTTTTCTCTCTTTTGAAAGTGATGAATAATAATGAATATGTAATAATAAATCCAGACTGCAATTTATTCATCTTTATAACAAGGCAACTATAAAATAGAATTTAATTTTTTTAAGTGGGAAAAAGGCACCATGATGGCAAAAGTGCTTAGCACCCCAACAAATCATTATGTGTCTCCGGTTTCTCTCATCACCCTACTCATGACTCCAGTGGACAATTCGACTCAAAACTTGATTATTTAAGCAGCTAATATAAGCCAGACACTGTGCTATGCACAAAGAAATCTTAAAGAAACTAAGAGGGGCTACCAGAATTTGGGGTGCTCACCAGACACAGTACTGGTTGATGGAGAGACAATGAAAACCCATAAAGAGACAGAAAGAACCACAAGGATGTACTGTTTCCCACAAAGCCGATGGCATGGGCGGGAGGGAATTCCCTGACACAGGAGCCCCACACGAGGACTCTGTGTGTCCAGAGGACGGTGACACAAGGAAGTGGCATCTGCTCATTTTCCATGTTAGGAGTCTGAAAAAACAGTTTAAATATATAAATGACAAAACATAGAGCAGTGGAGATACGGCTTTCCCTCTTGATGTTTGTAATATATCATTTCAAAATTAATCTTGATATTTCTGAAATATCTACTATACAAGCTCTGAAAAGAAACTAGTAATAATGTGAAGACATGAATGTATTTTATTACATGAATAGCAAGATAAAATCTCAACCATTGGGCAAACAGAAAAGTGTAAGGAAACTATACCCAACTATAAAAATTATAAAATCACACATTGAGGATTTTTTCACAGAAAATAATTAAAAGTTCATGATGGAGTTGAAGAATGGAATCAACCTAAAGATCCCTCAATGTAGGATTGGTTAAACAAATTTAGTCTATCCTTATATTGCCATTAAAAGTTGTTTAGATTTAGATTTATTGATAAGGAAGACACTGAAAATACATTGTTGAATATAATATATGAAAGAGTCCACAAGACATAATTGCTTTAAAAAAATTGAAAATGTTCCCGTTAAGACCAGAACAGGTATAAACTAAAACATTAGTGTCATTTCAGAATGTTAGAAATACAGATAATTCTTAATTCTCTATATTGTTCTTTCTAATCTGATTTTTAGTTTTATCTTTTCATTCTTTTTATTTTTTACTCTTTTCTATGTAGATAAAAGCTCTTTTTAGAATTCAAGAAGATTGTGAGATGTCCATGAGACAAAATGCTTTAAGAAATATTTCCCCTCGACAACATTTATTTATCAAAATCCAATGTTATTTTGAAGAAGAAATTTAAAATACCATTGCCACAACTTCAACATCTCCAAGATTTGCATTATCGTTCCAGCAAACCTGCTTCTCCTCCCTGCTTCCCTCTTTGTGACTATTCTAGAATTCAGAAGCTCAGGCACTTATTTTCCAATGGATTCATCATGGCAAAAATGAGGTTTACAATGTTTACGATGAACTGAGGGGAAAGGCATTTTAGAAAGGAAGAAATGGCTGGACAGAGGTTAGTTGAGAATATGCATATTATATTTGGAAAATAGTGATGAGACCCTAGGGAGAATTTGAGGGGTCTCATTGGAAATAAGATAAATCAGACCAGATTAGGGGGTCTTGAAAATGAGACCAAGGAGTATCCAAGTTATCTAAGATGTGGTGGGGCTTCTGGTATTTTGAGTAGCAAAAAAATGAGAACGAATTGAAATTTTAGAAAAACTCATCTGAGGGCTGAAAATAAAATTATTTGTTTTACTGCTGCTTTTTGTATCTGTGAAAAAAAGAGTCTGGACTGTGACAGAAGCAGTAAGAGAGTAGTGACAAAAGAGAGACCTTCTTTATTAGTCAGGGTGCTTGAGATTTATTCTAAGAAATTGGTTCACAGGAATGCGTAAGTTGACAAGTCCCAAGATCTGTAAACAGGAGACCCATGATAGCTGATCAAGGAAGTTCCAGTCTGAAGGCGACTAAATCAAACCCAGAATGAGCTGTTTTAGTTCAGGGAGGGAACTGAAAGGCAGGGAAATACTGAAGTCCCAGTGCAAAGGCAATGAAGCAGAAGGACATTCTCCTGCTTTCAGTTGGGTTAGCTTTTTAGCTCTATTTTTGTCTTCAACTGATTGAATGATGTACACTACATTGGGTAGGACATTCTACTTATTCAGTTTATTGATTCAAATGTGATTCTCCTCTAGAAGCACCCCAGAGATACAACTAGAGTGTTTGGCCAAAATCGTGGATATCCTGTGGGTTGACGCATAACAATAAACAATCATCATTTCCAAAGGCAAAAATTTTTTACTATTTGCATTAAGATGTCTCCCTGCATAAAAGTATGCCCACACCTTGACCCCTCAGGGGAGACACACCCCCTGATCTCTCAAACACAAGCCTAATATTCTTCCATCCCATAAAAGCAGTGGCATGAGGTTGACCACTGAACCATTAGGCGGACCTCACAGCGGTGCCCTCGTCCATAGCCACAGGTACACCTATCCAAACACACCTCAGAACATCCCATGGGTAGATGTTGTTATTTTCCTCCTACCTAATGCAAAGATAAAGAGAGCTAGGTGGGGAATATTCAGATGACTTGCTAAAAGTCTCACAGCTTTGAAGTGGTAAAGCAGGACCAGGGAGAGAATTAAACTCCTAAACACTTCTCACTTCTATGGACTAGGCAGTAGGCTAGGTACTCATACTTTGCTGTGACTAATTCTCTCATATATGCAACTATTATGCCCATTTTGCAGATGAAGAAACTGAGGCTTACAAGAGATTAAGAATATCACCCAAAGTAGGCGAGACTCAGTATGAGAACTCATGTCTGTTTGATTCTAAAATCCCATGCTGCAGTTCACTGTAAATGATAAGACATGTTAGAATTTAAAAAAAAAAATGTTATGAAACAACCCAAGGTAACCAACTCCAGTTGACCAGAACAAATGAACTAAGAATTTCTGGTTCACTCTTTGCTAAACTTAAAGTCCAGTCTCCCACTATCCAGCCCATCTCCTGTCCCCTGGCTGAGTTCCTCTCCCATCCCTCACATAGGCCTGTGTTTACATACTCTGTGTTGTGTGCATCATAAAAGGGCTGTACTTTTTGATCAAGACAGAAAGGAACTCAGAGTTAGCAAACTGAAAGCAGAAATCCCAGCTGTCAGAGCAACTCACACCTTGTGAAATCCCTACTCCTTTATAAACCAAGCAGCTATCTAATAAGCAGAATGTTGTTTGGACAGACAGTGCTCAGAAGTCGCCAACAAAAAAGCACAATCAGCTCTTTGGACTGTTTTTTTTTCCCCTTATAGACAAAGAGTCTTAACTGAATGTTTTGTGGCAAAGTTTCAGCAGGGTCTTAAATATAATTTCTAAATTGTGGAGAAATCAGTGAATGAAGAAAAATAAAAGAACTAGATGCTCCCGCAGGAGTTCTGTTCATCTTTTCTGCTGGTTTCACTCCTGAGTTACATCACAAGGGAAGGAGGAGAAGCTGAAAATGAACAGACATGGCTCAGATGATATTGTCCTGGTTTACAATAAGATTGTTTTTCAGCCCTCACCAACGTTTACCTGGTTTCCTAGAATTTTTTTTTTCAATGATCCAAGGGACTGTCTACCCCCAAAATAAAAAAAAAATCAAAAGAAAAAACCTCACAGCTAACATTTTTAAAACATAAGAAGTCCCCTGACTGATATTGGTGAAAGAAATTCTGTCCTAGCATGAGGGTTCCCTATCCCTAAACACCCACCATGTATATATTGTCCCCATTTTTCTGCACTTTTCTCATAAATGTGACAGTAGGCACTCTATGACCCCCAAGAAGAAATTTTATGTTCTCAGATCATGCCTCTGGCTTGGCACTTATACCCACACAGAGCCAGGGAGAGGGCCTTTCTGCAAGCCTCGAGGACCTAGAATTGCCTGTCTTTAAGAGAGTGTTGTATGACTCCCTTCCACCAGCTCCAGCTGACATGTCATTCCCTGAGGTTGGGACCATTTTCTGCAAACCTCACAGCCCCCTCAGAGTCTAGTTTGCAGCAGGCCTACAACGGACAGGTTAGAAGTTGCTGCCTGAGAGAGCAGGTCAGGCAGGACTGGAACACCGACAACAGAACAAAAAGCCAACTCTGAGGAACCACTAAAACCTGAGAACAGTCTGCTACTGCCGTTGGGGTAATAACTCCAACTTGGCTCTGACTTGTCACCAAGTTCCAGTGACACAGGAACAAAGCTCAAAGGTATCAGGTGGCTGCGGCAGGGCAAGGCCATAGCCTGTTGGCAGTTAATGAACTGACCAGAGTGAAAGGTGAGAGGGTTCAAAGAAAAAGCGAGTGTTACCTGCAGTGCCTTGAAATAATCAAGGAAATTTCAGCAGTTACAAAAAGTCCTCGGCCCCTGGGTCATTGCTGGCACTGGCACAATCTCTAAGTCCTCACAGACTTTGAAAGGGCAGAAAGGACACTTGCCTTTGCACAGTAATTTCCATATTTAAGAGTCTGTCTCAGCTGCTATTTTGGAAACTGTCACATCTTAGCTAGGAGAGCTTCTTTATAATGCCGGTTCTTTGTAATCGACATTCTCTGAAGTAAAAGACACTTCTTTCTTTGTTTCAAATGTCGTGTTTGTGGCCATGACACATCCAATAAAGCAGAAAGACCATCCAATCTATATTTAAGGAAGGAGTCTGGATCACTAATAATCATTTTGAAGACTACCAGGCTTGTTACAAAAGTCATACAGCATTTTTAGACTCTTTAGTAATGAGTCTAAAATTTTGGCTCCAAAATTTCCATACAGGAGGGGCTAAGTGTGACAGTGTATTTGGAAATAGTGGTGGAGGCTGAAAGCGGCATTTGTGTGGCAACTTTCCTAATATTGAGCCCGCCTCAGTTGTCCATGTCTAACAGTAAATGGGGACTAATATTCCCCTAACTCCAACCTTCATCACCCCCACCCCGATCCACGCCACTCAGTCCAATCCTGCATTGCATCATGATCTCCAATCTTTTCCCACTCCTCCCAACCATAGTTTTGTTTGTTTTTAGCATTGTACTTGCAAATCAACTTTGGATTTTCAATTATGTTTTTTTCAACCTATAGCCTAAGTAGCAATGTGAGTTACCCTTGACTCCCCTCTTTTGAACCTACTCTCACTTTTCCATCCCCCACAGTCATAGCCCCACCCACCTGCCTCCTATTGCCTGAGGGACTCTCTTAATGTACATTTGAACAAGTTACTCCCCTTCTTTCGTGGTTCCCTGCCTTGCCCCATCTGACTTCCTTGATGTGACATCTCTAAGCTCTTATGGCGTGACCCCTGCTTACCATTCTTAGTAAAATGAAAACATTCCTTCTCTTGTTGCAGAGGTTAACAATATAATGGGGGCCTTTGTAAAAAGCCTCCAGGATTAGAGCTTGTTGTATACGCTTCAGCATTTTGCAGCTGCCCCAGATGACTTTTGCTCCCAGGGAGCAATATCCAACCAAGACATAATGACCATCATTTGATTTTGTCCAAAAATGAATCCTCTTAGGCTCTTTTCAAGAATAGTCCTAGGAGGGAGTGTGGCTTGGAATCAGTGCAGGTAACATATGGCATTCTTTTCACAGGTAAATACCTTGGCATTAGGCAAAGAAATATGAACACTTTATAGCATTCTGAAAGCTTTGAAGAACTAAAATAGAAATAACCAATATAATTATCAGCGTTATTCAGAAACTCTTAACTCAAGGACAAGTCTATTAAATAAGAAAAAGAACTCCATGTGGGCCCAATTGATCCCAGAACTGTGGGGGTGTCGATTTGGCCTAAAAGATTACTTGTACTTTCCTTTGTACTTGGCAAATGAGACCTTTGGGGGATATTTTCTCTTTGGGCCCTAAGTTTCATATTGATTGTTTTTTAAATATGAGTGGAGGTGACAGCAGAAAAACTCCAATGCTGAGGGAGAGACCCTCATTGATCTCAAAACCAACCAAACTGGGGGGAGGGGGGTGCTGGAAGTTCTGCCCTAGGCAAAAGGTTCAAGGAGATGAGGTGTCTCCTGTGTTACAAACTTCCGTTTAGGGGCCCTCAGAGTGATGTGAGAAAAAAGTCACCATGGTGAAATCATCATATCTGGCTCCGAATATCATTAAATATATGATCTAGCATAGGGGTTACAAATGATTCCTGATCTGCCAATAAAATCCAACATGGAGGTTTTAAAATAAAGTTTCAAACAGTGGTATTGAAACCAGGGGCCTCCATGGAGGCACAGGGGTCAAGCCTCAGCACTAACACCACCATGGCCTGAGTTGGATCCCCAGCCAGGCAACTAACCTACATAGAGACATCTCCTGTCTCTTCTGCTGCTCCCCTCAGCAGTGTATTTCTGTAGATCTGCCTGTTCTGCTCCCCTCTCTGTCTCTGGTGAATCCTCTCACCCGCCACACCTCTGACCTACACCCCAGTTCTTCTATGCAAAAATAAATAAAACTTTTAAGAAAACAAACCAGAAATCTATAGTCATGCTTATTTGTTAACTTACTGCCAAAGCTGCTTTTGCACTACAAAGCAAAGTTGAGTGGTCATAAAAAAGACCATACATCTCTCAAAGATTTAAAACACACTTTACAGAAAGTTTATAAACCTTGGCCTAGAGCAAATGTCTTATCCTCAATTTCTTTATCTTCAGAATGTCAATAATGTTATTCCAAAAGGTCTTGTGGTAATTCTAAAAGGTGTTAACAAAATAAATAAATAAGTACATTTGAAAAACTCTTGGGCTGTAAGGGCAGAGAGAAAATTTTCCCTTATTCCTCTGGGTTCTTTGCAGGCTAGTAGAGCAATCAAATCAATATCATCTGAATTAATAGGAGAAAGGAACAAAATCAACTAAATGCCTTTGGAGAACCCACACGGATGTAGATTCTCCAGGGGCTTCGAGGAGAGAGGAGGGGGTCTCACAAGCCATGGAGAGGATGACTCATATGATGAACCAGATGTTTTATAATTAAATGTTTACCGTGCCATATAAAGAGGTTTCTCCAACAGGGCCTCCCTGGTGGCGCAGCGGTTAAGTGCTGTGCTGCGGAGCTGTCGGCAGCAGCGATGCGAGTTCGACGCCCAGCCAGGGGTGGCTCCCATATGGTGCGGCAGACCTCTGCTGCCTCGCCCGCTGCTCCCCTCAGCAGTGTATCTCTGATCTGCCTGTTCTGCTCCCCGCTCTGTCTCTGGTGAAGCCTCTCACCGCTCCACACCTCTGGCATGTACCCCAGCTGTATGTATAAATAAATAAATAAAAAGAGGTTTCTCCAACAGAAAGCTTATATCTGATAAAAATCCTAACACCCAATTTCCATTTTTCTAGATAGTTAAGGTAATGTTAAAAGTTTCTTGTGAGCCTGCAGGACCTCAATTGACCTTAGGTCAAAATAAGCCATCTGCCAGACATCCACGACATGACTTGGGAAAACATGTTATGGAGATCTTAGGAGACCTATCATTCAAGGTTAAACAAGGCTTGCATTAAATATTCCTTTACATTCGGCCCTCTCAGAGCCTTTCAGAAGTTAATTAGGGACTCTAGCATGCCTCTCCAAATCAATTTCACTTTGGAATCCTACTGTCATGGAGACATATACAAGAGTTGCCTTGATGTTGAGATGCATGTACTTCAGAAATACACAGATAGAGTGTGTATAAAGACATTATTTTCCAGATCTTAATTCCATGTGTATTCTTTCATAAACCTGATCCTCCTCTGAATAAGATTACCCCCAATACTGTGTTTTCTCTCACCTAAATCTCACCGCAGGGTTTGTAACCAAGATTACCTGCTCCTTTAATATTAAATCTTGAAATCCAGAGACCCATCTTTATCCAGATTTTTGTTAAGCCTAAAGCTTTGCGTTGATGTGTTTGGAACATGCTGCAATGCTCTGAATTGAGAATAGCGGAAATGCTACAGTTTTTTCATATATATTCTTGAGCCTATAGCTCGAATGTATTCTGAGATTACCCATTTTTTTGAGATCTATAAAAATATATATATGGGTAAAATTTTTACATCAATTTCTTTCAGATTCGATGCCCTTCTCAATAAATTAGTTAAAAATCTATTTTATAAAAAGTCATATTTGGAAATATTTAAGGCAATTGTGGTCAATAGTTGCCTGATTTCATATTATCAAATTCTTAGTATTTTCTACACCTATTAAAAACCTTTAAACCTATGATAAAAAATTTTAGATTATAATTATAAAATGTATAAAAAGTATACATGATATTTCAGAGTTCTCTTGGGAAGTAGGTGAGCAAAAATGTTTAGAGAACTCTCCCTTGTAGGACTAGCTTCCTCAACACTCTCTTTGGGAAAGTCGGTATGTGTACATGAAGGGTCTATCAAGAGGCAGCAGCTACTCAATAATGATTAGTTCTCTCCTACTGGTCTCCTTCCACATTCAGTTTGAAAAATCTCTCTCCTTCCAGAAACTGGATGTTAGGAAAATGTCTGATGAATTTGTTCATACTCAGAGATGACTGATATAGTTTAGCGTGTTTGCCCACATGCCATTCAGCATATGTATTTTAACACTGGAGAAAGCAATGGAAGAGGTGTGGCAGCACTGGGAGCTTGCCATGCTCTCTCACTTCACCACTGGAAGGGCTGTCTCAAAGTGCAGCTTTCCTGCAGCTGGGTTTTGCTGGGATGAGTAGGCGCTTCTCAAGCCCCAACCACAGTGCTTTGGAAGAGCAGATTGAGGATGTGAATCCGGACTGGAAGGCAGAGACTACAGGGTGAGTTCTGGTCCCAGGAGTACATTCCCTCTGGGAAGATCACACTGAGGGGCCATTTACCAGGAACACTTCTGTGCCTCCTCCTGGTACCACCCACACTCAGCCAGCTGGTGATATTTGGGGCTGTCTTACTTTCTGGTAGGTTAGAGAACAAACTGGAAGAACCAATTTAGTGTTTTTTCTCCAATCTTGCAGATGAATTCAGCAGAATATTTAGCAGATACAAGGAATTCTGACCTGCCTCTCACTCTTTAGGAAGATCCAAAAAACAAATCAAATGCAAGGTGATATTTTATTCACCATTCACCATCTGAACATCATTGCTGACATCGCACAACCTGTGTTTAGTTTTTGGTAGGTGTTGCTGCTTCCAAAGAGAAGTCCCCACCCAGGGGTACTGCTATCAAGTAATATTCCCAAACACCATTCCCAGAGAAGATTCAGTTTCTAAAACATCTGTTTGCTAAACTGATAGGTGTTTGCAGTCCATTGTAATTCCTCCTATAGCTTACTTTTTTCCCCACCACCATCCTTAAATGTCCTTTGACCCTTTTTTTCCCTCTCCCCTCGCTCTTAATCTCAGAAACCTCACTAGGTTTATTAATGGCTACTAGTTTTTATAAATATTATATATATTTTTAAGATTTTAGATTTTCTTTTCTTTTTTTTTTAAGATTTATTTTATTTCTGCATACAAGCTGGGGTGCAGACCAGAGGGGTGGGGCGGTGAGAGGGTTCACCAGAGACAGAGTGGGGAGCAGAACAGGCAGATGGACCAAAATACATTGCTGAGGGGAAGAGCAGGAGAGGCAGGAGAGGTCTGCCCCACCATGTGGGAATCTCCCCAGCCGGGTGTCCAACTCGCGGCCCAGCAGCTGATAGCTCCAACAGCGCTGCGCTTAACCCGTTGCGGCACCAGGGAGGCCCTAAATGTTTTATTTTGTTGAACTATCCACTCTGTAAATGTCCAGTGTTTGTCTTTGTCATTCTGACTTGCTTCACAGTGCATAATTCCATTGAAGTCTATCCATTTTACTGCAGATGGTAATACCTCATCTTTCCCTATAGCTGAATCGTGTGGATATACCACTACTTCTCGATCCAGTCTTCTCTTGATGGGCATTTAGTTTGCTTCCATGTTCTAGTTCTGATATATATTAACCGTGCCACAATAAACATTATAAAATGTATACAATTTTTTGAGTTGATGGGTGTTACATTCTTTGGATATATGCCTAGGAATGGGATTGCTGGAATTAATGTTTTTCCTTTTTTTTTTAACTAAATAAGGGATCGGGAAAAAATAATAAGTAAATGAGTAAACCAAAATTAACAGGTAACTATAAATCAGACATTCTGCAGAAGAGGGGGAGGGAGAGAGATCAAAACAGGGGAGGGAAGAGCACAAGGGACTATGTTGCTGGTTCACAGGTGAATTGGTGGTGGGGATTTTATGGGGACTACACCTGAGAGGAAAAAGCATAAATAGATAAATTTAAAAAATAACGTTTTTCCTTTTTTTAGATTTTTAAGGTAAATCCAAATCACTTTCCAAAGTGGTTGTAGTTTACATTCCACCAACACCATGATAGGGTTCCTGTTTCTCTGCTTTCACTTTAATACTTGGTTTTTGTTTTGTTTTGGTTTGGCTTGGTTTTGATATGTGCCATTCTCACAGATAAGAGATATCCCATAGAGATTTAACCTGCATCTCCCCTAATAAAAGCAATGAAAAATATTTTTGCACTTATCTATTTTCATTCTGGTATCCAGTTTAATAAATTGTTCACATCAGCTGCCAATTTATTAATTGGATTTTTTTATTGTTGAATTGTATAATTTTCAACATACCATATATATTAACCCTTTAGTGACTGTGTAATGTAGAAATATTTTCTCGATCTAGCAGGATGTCTTTTTAATCTTGTATTGTCCCTTGTTGTATAAAAATTTTTCAATTCGAAGTAATCCCAATTGCTTATTTTTGCTTTTGTTTCCTATAAGGAGTCTATAAAAACATATTTATCATTGCTATAATGATATAATGATTGCTATAATGCTATAATGATTGCTACAAAGTTTTCTTCTGTATGTTGTATTGCTAGAGGTCTTGTATCTAAATGTCTAATCCATTTGGAATTTATTTTTGTATGTGGAGTTACAGAATGATCCAATTTCATTCTTTCACATGTGCCCAGCACCATTTGTTAAATTGAGACTGTCTTTCCCCACTGCACGGTCAAGGCTGCTTTACTGTGTATTAAGTCCTGGTATGTACATGGATTTATTTCTGGGCTTTCTGTTCTGTTCCATGATCCTCATGATTATGTTTATGCCAGTAGCAGATTGTTTTAATTACTATTGCTTTATGGTATAATTTAAAAGTTAGGTAATGTGATGCCTCCGTTTCTCTCCTTATTTCTCAGGATTGCTTTTACAATTAAATGCCTTTTAAATTTTCAAATACATTTCAATATTTTGGTTTAATTTCTTTGAAGAATAACATTGGTGTTTTCATGGGGATTGCATTAAATTTATATTGCTTTAAGTACAATAGTCCTTTTAATTACATTGATTTTCCCGATCACTGAGCATGGAATGTCTTTCCATCTTCTTATATGACAATCTAAATCCTTTAATATTTATAGTTCTCATTACATATGTACATTACCTCCTTGGTTAGCAATCATTTCTTTAAATAGACATTCTATGCCATTCTTTCACTCCTTTCCTTCAGGGAACCCTATGATGTTATTTATATTCAGGTTATCACAAATAACTCTTTTCACTATTTTTTATTCTTTTCTGTTCTATTTGTATGTTCTTTGATATTGTGCTTTTGAGATCATTAATTTTCTCCATTACTTTCATTTGTCTGTTGTTGAAGCCCTCCATTGTATTTTTTAATTTGAATATAGTATTTTTTAGATCCACTTTTTGTAATAGTCTCATATTTTCTTGGGCTTCTATTCCTGTTTAACACTTTTTTTTTCATTTAGCAAGCATTATTGTAACCTATAAATCCCTGTTCAGGTATGTTCTGCAGTTCTGGACAAGACACTTTTCAGTGTATTTTAGCATCATCATTTGTAACAAGTTATGTCTCTTAACTATTAGTTTTTGTGAGTTGTAAGGGGGATAAACATTCAGATGCTGCCTTTGTACCTGTTCAGAGTTCAGTGAACTGCTAAGGATAAGGGTCAATATATAGAAAGGAATCTGGGCATTAGGGCACCAAAGAGTCACATCCAGTGAGCTTCAGGAATTCAAGATTCCTACTGTGCTGTGGGTACCAGAGCTGTGTGGTGGGGACCCACAGTTATTCAATCCCTTAGGCCAATTCCTCAGCCTAAATGTCTTATGTATTCTTATGCCAGCCTCATCCTCTGGGCTGTTTTTGAGTACTAGAAGCAGCACTGAGTGCAAAACATAGTCGAGAGAAAGGAATACAAACTGGGAGTTACTATTTTTACTTTTCTAGTACATAGCCTTACCCTAGGGTGCTTACTCCTTTAGTTAAGATCCAGGTGCTTACACTCTGGCTAGTCAAAGCTTTTAGTTGTTGTCTCAGTTTTGGCCCTGAGTGGTGATAAGGTAGGTGTTTTAAATATCACAGCCTCAGACTGCAAATAATAGTCTTTTCTTTGAGGACATGTAAGTGATCCAACCTGACTCCCTGCTAGTTCAGGCTCTAACTTCTATACCGGGAGCCCTAGACCCAAGCAGTAATCATCACTCTGCACCCCTATTCCTAAAGTTTTCCAGTAGGGCTCCCTCTACCCTGGACACCACCTGTGTGCACCTCCTTATTCAGTGTGGTGATATGTCTCCAAAGTCTCTGATGTAGGTATGTGCCCCTCAGTCATCAATTGCATGGGGGCCTCTGCACTGCGGCCCCCCCTCCCTCTCGTGAGCTGTGTGGTCTTGGTATCCCCGCAAACACAGTTCCATTACAGTGTTTCCCATCCCTTTCCACCGGACCGTTGCTCTTGGTGCATGTCGTAATCACCTGTTTATCTTTCAGTGGTGTAGGGTAAACCAAAGAGTCATCAGGTTTTTCCACCGTCCCATCAATGATGGACCCCTGTGGGCCTGCAAACATGCCTGATGGCAGCACTGGAGTAGGGTGTGGTCATGGTGAGTGGGTACACCTGAGCCAGAGACTGGGCTTATAAGCAGGAGTGGCAGAAGCAGCAGAGGGAGAAGCAGAGAACCGTTTGGCGGGGTACACAGAGAGGCTAAGAGAACATCTGAGAGCCCGAGAGAGTGAAGATTGACCTCCCATCCCCCGGCTCCGTTGCCCTGTAACTGTCTGCCTCACTCAAAAGACCATTATAGGTCTAAATAGCCACCAAGGGCTCCAGGACTCCTCCTTTGACCCTCTGCGCAGCTCCATAGAGAACGTGCCCCGGTGCTCTTCTTGCTGCTCCAAGTGGTTATTGGCTTTGCTTGATACACTTTAGTTGTGAATATATGGAGGAGGTGAGCCCAGTGCCTTCACTCTGCTGCCATCTGGCTAGATTCTTCCCATAGGCTTTACTCCCTCAGCCCTCCCTAATGCATCAGTCAACACTAAGTTAAAAAACAAAATTGGAAAATCTTGTTCAAATTGACTCAAATAATAAGAGTAATAAATGCATTCTTGTATGTGAAATCTAGTAGTGACTGGTATGTCAAGTCAGGTTTGATCTATTAGCTCAGATGGTGCCACTAAAGTCTTCACTCCTGACTTGCCACAACATAAACTCCACCTTCAGGTGCCACATGACAGGGGCCAACAGCCCAGCTGATACTGTACACTCCACCCCACACTAGAGCTACTCATATTCCCACTCCATTGCTCCGGGGGAAAACTTCAAACAGGAAAGGAAAGGTTTCTTTTTCAGAAGCCCTAACAAGAACCTTGTTTTTTACTGTCTCATATTGGGTACATGCCCATAAATCAATCACTGGAGTAAGTAAACCAGAACCAATCCTGATATGGGGGAATAGAGTAAACCCAACTCAAACCATAAGTAGATCAGCTCCTTCCCCACTTTGACAATATCACTTTGCTAAGTAGGACAAAATTCCAGTCATTACTGTTACTTTGACCTTCTGACATTTTGATCTTTGCCTTGCCATGACCTTCACAGTATAGCCCTTCTTTTGTGCCTCCTAATATACACCCTAGATTCTTAATATTTGTCTCTTCTGGATCCAATGTGGGTCACCGATTCCAGGTTAGTGCCTCAGTTACCTGCCCCATTGAACGAGAACTTAACTTTGGGGTAAATATCTATTCATTTTCTTCTTTTCCTTTAAGGAACTTTTCCCTATAATGTAACTTTGGGAGACAACTGTCTATATAGTGAGAGAGGGCAGTGAGGGGAGTGATGAGCTCATGGCCTCAGTTACTCTGTTAATTTAGCAAAAATCTAACCCATCCCAGTCTGTTCCAGACCATCTTCCCTCTGGTCCCTCCCAGTTAGTTTCCTCACTCTAGCTTCAGTTCGTAATAAGTGGAAACTCACTATCTACATTATCTTTACTCTTACTAAGACCTTCTCCCTCTGTTCAGTTGTTTGCCTTTCTCTCTAAGCAGTCCATTCAGAGACCAGTTCTAACCAGGATAGACCAAAAATAATTCTCTAAAGTTTGGTAAAGGTCTATTTTACTGTTCAAGTGTTTCTGGAAGTTCATGTAGATTCTCTTCCTTCCTTGCAGGTATCTGGGTTCACAAACCTCTGTTCACTTCCTTGGGTGCTCTAGTCTGGATGTCACCACCCAGATTTCATCCACGGCCACAGCTTTGCCTGATGTGCCATCTGAGGCTTCCTCTGACCCTTAGTAACAACGCAGCCAAGACTGGAAGCAGCTCACTCTGTTCTGCTTCTGTGGCCATCTGGTTGCTGGGCAGATGCTCTGTGTAGTTGCCTGGAAATCTGCCTGTCCTCCCTAGTGCAATCACTGGAAAATCTTGGTAAATACATTTATCCTTTCCTTTCTCCATGTCTACCCCTTAACTGTGAAACACACAGTCTCTCCAAAAGTGGTGATACCTCAAGTTTCTAGGAGTTGCAATTCCTTAAACCAGCCTCCTGTCCGTTCTAATCCTACACTGCTACCTCAGATGACCCTTCAGACCCTGTCAGAATATCCTACTTTCCCTCCATGTCATGAGTATCATTCTGACTGAACTGAACTTTTGACCCTTTTCCTAGGGTCAAAATGACTTTTTCATTTTTTTTTTCCTCTTAAACGCATCAATGTTTCACTCTTTTCTTTCCTTTTCCATATTTCCATCTTAAAGTTGCAAGATAACTGGCTGGAGAAAAATATTCTGCCCTTCCCATTTAATATGTAATATATGAGTAGATTTTTTTCCTCTTATTATTATCATTTTTTAAAATCCATCTCTATTCCTCAAAATGTTAAAAGTAGAAATACTATATGATTCAATTTTCCCACTTCCGGGTATTTACCTGAAAATACTAAAACACAAATTCAAAGCGATATATGCACCCCCATGCTTATTGCAACATTACATACAGTAGTCAAGAGCTAGAAAAACTACCTAGGTGCCTTTTAAAGACGTGTGGAATAAACACAATGGAATACTACTCATATATTTCTAAAAGGTTTAGCCTGCCATTTGAAATAACATGGGGGATCTAGAGGTAATGTGGTAATGTGATAAGTCAGACCAAAAATGATAAGCATCGTATGATTTCATTCATTATGTAGCACATAAAATAAAAGAATAAATTAAGTAAAATGTAAAATAAAATAAACTTTTAGACTGTAAGACCAACTTAGTGGTTACCAGAAGGGAAGGTAAAGGTAAATCAAGTAATGGGGTCGATTGCATGGTGAAGACCTAATGTATAAAGAGATGCTGATTTATTATAATTAGACACTCCTGAAACCTATGTACTCTTATAATGCAAAGTTACTTCAAGAAAAATAAATAAGTAAAAATTCATCTTTGTATTTTCCTTGCCACTGTCGCTCTGGGTGGCCCAGCGACACTAGTCCAGCTGCCCTAGTCCAGCGGAGTGCAAGATTGTTCATGATCTTTCCCTAAAACCTTTCTATTTTGCACAAAAGATGTTCTTGACTTTAGAGGGCAAAAACTTATTTTCCTTTTCATTGAGTCCTTATGTATCTCCTTTACACATTTATTACTATGGGTGAGCAGCAATGCAGGGTTTTTTCAAAGGGGATGTTTGGATAAAAATGAAAGTAGCAGCCACTACTCTTTCTGAAGCTCCAGTCAGAAGTGGCTCTTAGAATAGAATCCCAGGCAGGGGATGAGGCTTACTGCATAATATATTTCAAGATATAGGCTAGAAGGAAGGAAGTAGAAATGAAGTATTACAAAGGACAGAGAAGTTGTAGTGGGGAGGGATAAGTGGGTATGAAGGAGAGAAACCAAGGAGGAGATGCTTGCACAGCAGGTGGTCACAAATGCTCCTAAAAATCTGCACCTGACCATGGCCAGGATTAGAGGCAGCTGACAGGACCAGTGACACCCCTGAAGTTCTTTCATCTGGTGGTTTCTGGGTAGGCTGGAAATGTCTTTGAACCAGTGAGCAGCTCTTTGGCCTTCCTCTGTGCCCCACCTCTCTTCTCCAATAACGCCTGGATGTAAGAATCAAGGCAGAAAATTACATTAGTCTTGAAAAGAGTCAAAAAAACATTTGCCTGCCAAACCAATATTCAAGCATCTCCCAAACTGTCACTCAGTATTTACACAGTCTCCTACATTTATAGGTGGGGAGTTGAGGACTGTCCGTAATTTTAACCTTTGGAACAGAGGATAAGACTAAGGCCGTGGACTGGGGCTGTTTGCTTGCAATTCTTAGAATCCTGATTCATATTAATGGTGGCTGCACTGCTGTTAATTTCACCCTTGAACCACCACAGGTTCTTGTCCCATGAAGCTGTAAAAAGGAATTCGCAGACATATTAGATAAGTAAGCAGAGAGAAACAAACTTTGTTTAACACAGTAAAGAAAATTGTATTTAAAGGAAGACAGTAAGGACCTCCAGGTATGCTATACTTCCACAAGGAAGCCGTTGTGGGCCCGTGTCTAGGGGGTATTTAAACCTTTGTTTTCTCTATTCTAAAATATCCTCATCCTGCTTTGTGATTGGCTTTTTCTCCTAGTGGCCATACTTCTCCAGGCAGATGTGCCCATTTTCCCAGCTCTTATCTTAGAGTTTACCTCCCCGTCCAAGGTCTTATTCTCTCAAGTTTTACTGCCTTTATTTAGTCCTCATGGACTTTCTGACCTCATCTCTGGAGAATGTTTTGGTAGCAATTCTTAGAATTCACTGTCCTTATCTTAGAAGCCTCTTTAATTCTCCCAAAGTCCCTGCCTACACTGTCCCTGAAGCTTCCTAATTAACCCTAACTTGCCCTGGACTCATTCCCCCCTCTACAGATGGAGGCCCTAACTGTAGTTAGGACAAAGGGTGTCTGTCTGATGAATAAATGCTTCCTGCTGAAAATGGGTGAAGACATGGGAAAGCAGTCAGGGCTCCACCGCAGGGCAATGATCTAAGAGACCTAAGAAGAAGGACAGTGAAGCGTCACATTGAGCTCCATCTGAAGGACCATTTGAAGTCTGCTGGCCTATAGGCGAAAAGCGATGATTCTGAGGAGAGTGTTGAGGATAAAGGGTCCAAACAAGAAAGTAATAAAGAAAATTAGTGAGGCAACGAGAAAGGGGAGCAACCAGGATGGAAGTTGGTTTTCTATAGAGGCAAAGATTGATTGTAGCCAACTAGGCCCTTGTCCTGCCTATCTTTTAAGGTCATCTATAATACAGATATTTTTAATAATTTTAGTTTTTTTTTATACCTCACTAGAAGTGTTAATCCAAAAACAACTGTTTTATTTAAGAGGGCACAAACTCCCCAGCCTTGGCCGTGAGCAAGGTAGCAGTGCTATAAAGTGTCTTGGCTCAGGCTAGTCATCAGTACTAGTGAGAGAGATAGTTGACCAGTAGGCCAGTCTAAAGAATTGGAGAAAAGTAGGGAAAGTGGCTCTATACCCCCAAGAAGGTGATTTTTTTTTTTTTTTTTTTTTTGTCTGCCACTTCTGAGGTCACCCAAGGCTTATCTTGCCTCTGGGCTTTTTTAGAAAACGTGTCTTCTCCTCCTGTACCTGGTTCTTTATAGTCAGAAGCAGCTAATGGTTAAGCCTGTCCTCCCATCCTGGTCTGTGGTATCGACTGGTCCCCTCACCCTCTCGGAGAGTGGAACAGTCCCTCTTCCAATGCCCTGTGTGATGGCACTGAGAGCATCGTCCCGGGGGACAGCTTCTTTAGACACTCATGGCTGAGGTGTCCTGATTGCTGGCAGTGGAAGCATCCTGGCAGCCCATGAAGAGGTTGAGGTCCCAAGGACCAGGGGGATGAAAGTTAGACATTTACTAGGAAAGACAAAAGTTCTTTTTAAAGAGACAAGAGCTTGCATAAATAAGCCCCAAAGCATTTCCTTCAGAAGCAGGCCTCATGCACAATTGTAAGACAAAACCCCAAATTTCACATCGCCTCCTCCTGGCCTCTCAAGGTGTAGTCTAGAGCTCTGTCCTCATGGAACATTATATTTTCCTTTCCTCTCATGAGCCCAAGTAGACACAACAAACCAGTCAAGACCTAAACCAGCAATGATGCCAACATTTATGTGAACATTTAAGATAAATGCAGTCCAGATTTCCCAGCACCATTTACTGAAGAAGATTTCCTTGATCCAGTGTATATTCTTTGCTCCCTTGCTGGAATCCACTCAAATGACTCAAAAACATTCACTTGAAAAGAAACCTGCACCCCTATGTTTAATGCAGCACTAAAGAAAGTAAGATTTTTACTATTAGCTATTTTGATATTAAGTTAGTTTGTTTTTAAATGAAGTATTTTTTTTCATAAATCATTGTTAATTTTTAAACCATATATGATTAATCCTCAGGTGTGGCTGCTATGGTTCTCCCGCCATCAAAACACCCATAATTTTGTAAAAGGATCTAATATAACATTTGAAACTATATTACATCCTCAATAAAAAGGAATACTATTATGCTACATTTAATAAAAGTTGTGGACAGAGTGACTCTTAAAAAGTTTTCTTTTTCTTTATGAAGTCAATAGTATTTATTGAGTGCAGTACCAGACACCATTCTAGAAGCAGGAAACACAGCAGAAAACAAAATGGGTAAATGCCCAGCTTTCCTGAAGTTCCTGGAGGGGAGGACAAGAATAGGAAAGGAACTCATTAATAAAGACAATCATTTCAGGTGTTCATGTCCTGGGAAGGTCACCAAACAAGATGACACAGCAGACAGTAACTGGTGAGTTAATACAGAAAATTGTTATGATGTAAAAAGATCACAAAGAGATGACACTGGACAGAAGGAGGGGGCCACAGGAATATACAATGGTGAAGGCAAAGAAAACAGCAAGGACCAAGGCCTGAAGTGGTTTTTTCAGGTGAAGAGATAGAAGACACCGATCCTGGCGAGGAATGAAGGAGCAAGGGGTAGGAGACAGTTGAGGGCTAGGCATGTCTTCTGAGCTCCTGTCTCAGCTCCTCCGCAGCAAGCATTTAGTTTCACTTTGGATAAAGCTCATAAGCTCTCAGAGCCTCAGCTCTGCTCTCTGGAAAACAGAGATGAGAGGTTGACCTTGATATCACTAATCTCCTTTCAGCTTTATGATACAGGCTGAAAACCATATTACGCTTTCTGTGATGACAAACTGGGGTCAAATGTAACTCCTAGATTGCATGGTTTTGTTTGTAAGTATATTGATCTTAGGAAACAGTTGCCAGTGAATCAAACAAGCTTGAAGATGTAGTTGCTTATTTTATTTATGAATTAGTTGTAAAAATTAGCTGCCTATAGATTGCTTTTGGTTCCTCATGGCAAATCACTAGCAATAGCTCAAGAGGTTGAACAGTAACCTAGTTTTTAATATAAATTTTAATTGTTCTGTATTGTGTCTTCATGACAGTTTTTCAAACAACACAGAAGTGTGTATCAAATCATATTAACAGGGTGGAGGAAAACTTTTAGATACTTTCTATTTGTTTGACAGCATCCATTCATAAGGAAAATCATCCTGAGTGGTAAAAATGAGTGTCAGAATGTTCTTTGTAAATCTTCATCATCTGGAATGTTAAACAACTTCACTCTATTCTATACCATCTCTCCTCTAGGAATTTAGTATGCAGTTGATCCACCAACCAGGCAAAAGGACGTTTAGGAACTCACCTGTGACAAAGCTAATTTAAAGTCAGAAGTGGCTGACAAGTGAAATTCTAAATCAGTAAGATCCAGACGTTTAGCACACATCCTGAAATGGTTCTGATAGAACAAATTTACAACAAAACTATCAGGGTCAAGTGACTAACTAACTAGGCTGCTTTTAAAGGCATCAATTTTGGGGGGCCTCCCTGGTGGCAAAGTGGTTAAGTGCTGCGCTGCGGAGCTGTCAGCAGCAGTGACACGAGTTCAACGCCCGGCCAGGGAGCTTCCCACATGGCACAGCATACCTCTCCTGCCTCTCCCGCTGCACCCCTCAGCAGTGTATTTCCGTCGATCTGCCTGTTCTGCTCCCCACTCTGTCTCTGGTGAACCCTCTCGCCGCCCCACGCCTCTGGCCTGTACCTCAGCTTGTATGCATGAATAAATAAATCTTAAAAAAAAAATAAAGGCCTCGATTTTTCACACCCTTGTGACTCCTTTGGTAGACTATTCCAGAACTAAAAAGCAACAACAAAAATGCAATTCTTCCCTATTTCCAATCCAAATACCTTATATTCCTTTCTAGATAACCCCTCCAATTCTGTCTATATGAGAAAGGGTGATCGCCCTCAGCACATGAAACTTCCAGAATAATTGACAATAAAAAGCAAAACACAAGGTGATTGCAAATCTAGCTCTTCAAAGATTGCTCATTTAATCCTCAGAACAATCCCATGAGGTCTATACTTTTATAACCCTAAACAAGAGACAGACTAAACTGAGGCACAATAGGATTTGAACAGTATGGCCTGACTCCAGGCATCATGTTTTCAGCCACTTTGCCATTTTACCTCTCATTAAATCCCCACCTGTGTTGCTATTCACCAATCCACCTCTATTTTTAGTTTAATTCATAAAGAAGAACCAGAAACATTTTTCTCTTTTTCTCTACTATTCAATTAATAAAAGCAATCATTTTCTTTTTCCTGAAATGGAAGCTCAGATCAATGCTTTATCACAAAGCCTTCCAAAGGGTCTTTGATTAATTCACATTGTCCTCATCAATAGAGAAAAAACCTTGCTGGGCCAATCTAAGTCACCTGTGTCTCCCATTCATTGTCTAAGAAAGTGGGATCCAGAACTGGTATTAAAACTGGAATTCTGTCTATCCACTGTCAGAACACAGATGGCCTAAGATTAACTGCATAGGTGGAACTGGTGAATTAGAGAACCCAGGAAAAATGTTATTCTGGTTTATATGGAAGCTTTAGAGACACCGTGGCCTTTTGCATTATTAGTATGACTGCTCCGGGCAGAATTTGTAGCTCAACATCTATCTGTCTATATCTATCTATGTATTTATTCACATATAATACACACATATACAAACACACATACAACAGATGCCAATTTTTAAAAATTTTCCTTATTTAACCAGAAAGTTATTTTCTACTTACATTTTTAAATTACTCTTGCATATAAAAGAAAAGCCCACTCTCTTAATTGTTACTTTCCCAGCAAATTTCCCAAGACAAACTAAAAAGGCAAAATAGAGAAAGCACATAATTTAAATAAATAAAATGTTATATTCAGTGTCTAGCTAAATATTATGCTCATCTGTCTAGAGGAGAACTGTGTACCCAGTCATGGGGGCGGGGATCTGGTCTGGGTCATTCCCCACCCAATGACAGCCAGCCAGCTATTGAATGAGGTATATTCATTTCTGCCTGCTTTGCCTCTCTCCATGCAAGGACCCTGAAAGACCCCTGTGTTTGTCTCAGAGGTCACTCTGGGACTCCCATAGTACCCAGGGTGCAGAGAGCTCTATGAGGTTTCCTGGGGCCATGAACCTAGTGCCCCACTCAGCATAGGGGTAAGGATTCCAGGGGATACTGGTTTTGGCCCCTCTGAGTGGGTTGGTAGAGAAAGTGTTAGTGTACAGATTGAAGAGTACCCCAGGGACCCCAAACTTGCATACTCTAATACACAAACATACACACGTGTATGTGTGTACGTGTGTGTACATTTTTTACATCATTGTGTATTCCCCGTAAAATTCCTACCACCAATTCACCATACACGATCACCATAGTCTCTCGTGCTCCTCTCTCCCATTTTGATCTTTTTTCCTCCCCCTCCCTGGCAGAGTGACTCTTATTTATGGTTGCCTGAAGGTTTTGTTTATTATCATTATTATTGTTATCGTTCTCGATATTGTTATTGTTATTTTTCCCCCGATCCCTTATTTGGTTCCTCTACAAAAGAACTTTAACAGGATTAGTGTGCATAGAAAGAGAAGAAAGCTTTGTCATATATATCCTTTATTGTGTTGAGATGTGTTCCCTCTATCTCTACTTTTTGATAGTTTTTTTTAAAGATTTATTTATTTATTTATTTATTTATTTATTTATTTATTTATTTATTTACTTATGCATACAAGAGCTGGGGTATAGGCCAGAGGTGGGGGCGGCGGGAGAATTCACCAGAGACAGAGTGGGGAGCCGAATAGGCGGATTGACTGAAATACACTGCTGAGGGGAGCAAAAGTTTTAATAATAAATGGATATTGAAACTTATCAAACGCTTTCTTGTGTCTATTAATATAACTATATGACTTTTATATTTCCTTCTGTTGGTGTGGTGAGTTATACTTATTCATTTTCAGATGTTGATATTTCCTTGCATTCCTAGAATAAATCCCAATTGGTGATGATGCTTGATCCTTTTAATGTGTTGCCTAATTCCTTTGCTAAAATTTTGTTTAAAATTTTTGAGTCTATGAATTGTATGTGTTTATCTTTTTTGATTGCTGAATAGTATTCCATTGTGTATATGTACCACATCTTCTTGATCCAGTCATCTATTTTTGGGTATCTGGCTTGTTTCCATAGCTAAGCTATTGTAAACAGTGCTGCAATAAACATGCGGGTGCATGTATCCTTTCGGATTAGTGTTTTTGTATCCTTTGGGTAGAGTCTATGTTCATCAGGAATATTTATTGGTCCATAGTTTTTTCTTTCTGTGATGTCCCTGTCTACATTTGGTATTAGAGTAATGTTGGCTTCATAAAATGTATTTGGAAGCATCACCTCTTCCTCAATTTTTTGGAAGAGTATGAAAAGGATAGGTATTATGTTATCTTTGAAGGTTTACTTGTACTAGTGACACCATCTTGTCCGGGTTTTTGTTTTGGGGGGAAACTTTTAATTAAGTCTTAATTTCCTTATTTTCAATTGGCCTGATTGTCCTGATTCCAACTTGGAAAGTTGAATGCTTCTAAGTATTTGTACATTTCTCTAGATTATTCAATTTATTGACATATATGTTCATAGTATTCTCATCATCCTCTATGTTTCTGACATGTCTGTTGTAATATCTCCTCTTTCATCTCTGATTCTATTTGTTAGTGTTTTCCCTTCTTTTTGTGAACCTACCTACAGTTTTATCTATCTTGCTTATCTTTTTAAAAAACTAGTTTTGGGTTTCATTGTTCTTTTGGACCATCTTTTTTTTTTTTCCATTTCTGCTCTAATTTTTATCCTTTTCTTCCTCCTACTGACTTTCTGAGTTTGCTTTCTAGTTCCTTATGATGGAAAGTTGGATTAATCATTTGAACTCTTGTTTTGATTCTTGATGTGGGCCTGTATTGCTATATACTTTCCTTTTAATACTGTTTTTGCTTTGTCCCATAGGTTCTGGTAGGTCATAGCTTAGGGGGCTAAGATAGAGGACTGGAGTCATGGAGACATAACAGGAGGGATAAGGACTGGGACCCTAGGTGACATGGGAACCCTGAGAGACACAACAAGGACAAAAGTCAATAATAACAGGAAAAGCCCATGATGCTATCACCGGTTAATCTATGTTAGGACATTGAACAAGGTTGACCAATCAAAAAACAAGTTCATCCCCTAGACTCAAATCATGAGCATAACTATAAAAACCTTGAAGTTATTTTCACCAGCAGCAACCCATTCTGGATCCCCCTGTTTTTTTTGTTCGCAAGAGCTCTTTTTGCTTTTCATCTGTCTTTGCATAAATCTTTTCATGCTGGAAGGAGTTAGCCTGTTTCTTTAACCCTTGTGTCTTTGCATTGAGGAACTGGCCTGTGTCTTTAAATAAACTTCCTTTGGCTTGCTTACTACTGCTGACTGCATGTGGTGGTTCAATTCTTTGTTATACTGACCATAGTTCCTGATTCGTCATATCAAGTCATGCCACATATTTGGGGACTCCTTCCCAACAACCTGCCAGTCAATGCGACATCTTCATTTTCTTTTCTCTCAAGGTTTTTGAAATTTTCTTCTTTGACTTGCACAGTAGCCCAGTTGTCACTCAGTAGCATGGTGTTCAGTCTTCACTTATTAGCTGTCTTTTTATGGTGGATTTCTCATTTGATGTCATTTTTATCAGAGAAGATACTTGATATGATTTAAATCTTTATGACTTTATTAACCCCTGTTTTGTGATACAACCTGTGGTCTATTACTGCTATTTTTCCATATGCACTTAAGAAAGCCTTTTGTTGTGTTGTCATGCCTTGTAAATATTGATTAAGCCTATTAGTTCTAATTCCCCATTACAGCTATTGTTTGCTTGATGATTTTCTCTGTTTGATCTTCCATTGATAAAATTGAGATGCTGAAGTCCCCTACCACTATTATGCTACTGCCCGTGTCTATTTTCAGATTCATTAATAATCGTCTAAAATTTTGATGCTCCTTTATTTGGTGGATATATATTGATGATCATTGTATTTTTCTTATTAGACATTGATAACTTAATCACTCTATATTATCAATCCCTGTCTCTTGTTACCTTTTAATCTGGAAGCATATTTTATCTGACACAAGTATGGCTGTCCCTATCTTTTCTGGGATCCCATTTGCTTGTAGGGTTGTTTTCCAACCATTTCTTTGGGGCCAACTGTTTGTCTTTGGATTCAGGTGGATCAACACAGGACAGCAGGAAGCTGGGTTTTGCTTCATGATCCAATCAATCAGTCACTATGTACATTTTGACTGGTGAGTTCAGTCCATTTACATTTAGGGTGATTTGTAATATATGAAGATTGCTACTGTCATTTTATCTTTAATTTTCTGGTTCTGTTTATTTCCTTGTTCAGTGTGTGTGTGTGTTTGTGTGTGTGTGTGTTCATCTCTTCTTCAGAATGTCTTATAGGAGTGATCTAGTGCTTACAAATTCCTTCAGTTTCTGTTGTCATGGAAGGCCTTTATTTCTGACTCACATCTGAAGGAAAGTTGCAGGAAATAGCATTCTTGGTCAGAAGTTTTTATCTTAAGTATTTTGATTACATCATTCCATTCTCTCCTTGCCTATAAGGCAGAGCTGTCTTATGTAAGCCTGATGGGAGTACCTGCTTTTTATCCCTAGTCACTTTTAATATTATTTGTCTTAAACTCTTGGTAGCTTTTCTACTGTGTATCTTGGCATTGGTCTTATTACATTTAGATAACTAAGGGATCTTTTATCTTCATGGACTTATATTGACATATTTAATTCTCTTCCCAGGTTTGGGATGTTCCCTCTATCAATCCTATGACTAAGTTCTCTGTTCTCTTCTCTCACTCTTCTCCTTGTGCAAGATCCATGGCTTTATACTGACTTTCCTAACAGTTCTTGATTTTTTTCTTCATTTTTCCAATTTGTATTTCTCTTTCTTCTTTCATGTGGGTCCTTTGTGCATTATTATGTTCAAGGTCATGATTAAATCTTCCATTAGGTCTATCTGCTTCTATAGTTTTCTCCAGAATCTCTATTTCATTTATTGATCTTTTCACATCCTACATTTTTGTTATTTTCTTATTTAAAGATTCAAATCTATTTCTATTCATTAATTTTATTTCTCAGTCAGTCTTTTTTTTCTGAATTTTGTTGTGTTTCTTTGATTAGCTTCTCAGAGCTTTCTTATTTTTTACTTGCATTTCTGAAATTCCTTCCAATTTGATTTTATTTTTTATAGCAATTGTGTACTCTATCTGATAGGAAGTTAAAATATTTCATGCCTTTGTGGTTGGTTCCAAAAAACTGTTCTCTCCTTGCAATGTCATATTCTTTTGAAGTTTCAAGGTACCATGTGTTGTATTTTTTCTTCCCTATTAGCTATTTTAGATTTTCCAATTTTTTTAAAGTATTTGTAGTAACAACTTAGAGATTTTAACTACTGTAACTTTTCGAGAAGATGGCAATGTTGTTACCTGATTTTTAGGTTTTGTTTTGTTTTGTTTTTGTTTTGCTTTTCCCAGCTTCCATAGGCTTCTGGTGATTTTATCTTGCATTACTGAGTCAGAGGGTGGAGGAATGCCCTAGGGGGGCAGACATTTGTGTGAATGTACTCAGGTTGGGGGGCTGACACTGTTTGTGGAATCCTTTATCTTCACTCTGGGTTTCTAGACTGTAGTGAAAGTCTCTAGTCTGTGTACTGTCAGCACATTTCCACAAAGTAAGTGCCAGACCCAAAAGGTGAGGGAAATTACAATTCTGCACACTGTCCTTGTTTTTTTAATGGGTACCCAACATGCTGGGATTTCCCCAGCTCCTCTGCATGTTTCCCCTCACTTAAGTGGGTACGTCTTTACACACTTCTGCTCTCCTCTTCCAAAAGCTATTGACCAAACAGCTTCACTGTTGTTTTTAGCACAGTCTTCCTGCTTTAGACCACAGCTTTTCGGCATTTCTCTCCACCCACCTCTTGTTTAATGAAGCACGGATCTCCAAACAAAACTAGATCCACAGAAATACATATAGTAGTTAAACTGCCAAGAGTCTAAGATAAGGAGCAAATAGTAAAGCTGACAAGAGGAAAAAACAGTTAACATATAAAGGAACCCCAACTAGGCTAATATCAGATTTCTCTGAGGAAACACTAAAGGAAAGAAGAGATTGGGGCAACATATTAAACGTACTCCAAGATAAAAACTACCAGTCAAGAATATTCTATACTGCAAATATATCTTTCAGACATAAGGAAGATAAAGACTCTTAGGGAGTTTGCAACCACTAAACGCCCCTCCAAGAAATATTAAAAGAAGCTCTAGTATTTAAACAAGAGTAATAAACACAAAGAACTGAATATGCAATTACATATAATCACAAAACAAAGGAAAATGGCAGTAGGAGAACTTCACATATCAATAATCACTCTAAACATCAATGGACTGAACTCACCAATAAAAAGACACAGAATACCTAAATGAATTAGGAAAAAGAATCCAACATTCTGCTGTTTCTGGGACACACACCTAAGTTCCAAGAAAAAACAGACTGAAAGTAAAAGAATGGGAAATAATTCTACAAGCAAATAGTACCTATTGGCCATACATATAGGCACCGCCATATTTATATCAGATAAAATAAACGTCCAGATTAAAAAGGCAACAAGAGACAGAGGAAGATACTATATAATGATTAAGGGAGCAATGCAATATCAATATAACTTACCAAATAAAGGAGCACCAAAATACATCAGGCAATTACTATCAATCTTAAAATAGACATTGGGGAAAATGCATTTGTGGTTGAAGACTTCAATACTCCACTCTCACCAATGGGCAGATCAATGAGACAGAAAATAAATAAGGATATAATTGCCCTAAACAAAGAACTAGACCTTATGGGTTTAATAGACATATATAGGGCACTGCACCATAAAAAGCTTACTACACATTTTTCTCAAGTGCACATGGGTTATTCTCCAGGATTGACCACATATTGGGTCAGTAGATAAGCATCAAAAAAATTCATGAAAATTAAAATTATGCCAAGTATCTTCTCTGACCATAAAGGTACTGAGCTAGAAATCAACTACAAAAGGAAAGCAGTAAACATTATGCTACAAAAGGAAAGTGCATGGAGAGTGAACAACACACTACTGAATAATACTGACTTAATGATGAAATCAAAGAAGAAATCAAAAAATACCTTCAGACAAATGATAATGAGGACACAACCTTCTAATATATAAGGGACACAGCAAAAGAAGTACTAAGAGGTAAGAATATAATGATGTAGGCCTACATTAAGAAGCTAGAAAGAGCCCAAATATACTCTGTGTCTCTCACCTCAAGGAACTAGAAAAAGAAAAACAAAATACCAAAAGCCAGTAGAAGGAAGGAGGTAATAAAAATTTAGAGCAGAAATAAATGAAATAGAAATCAAAATGACAGTCCAAAATATCATGAAACAAAAAGCTTATTCTTTGAAAAAATTAAACAAAAGACAAACCTCTAGTTAGGCTTACTCAGGGAAAGGTGGAGAAAACTCCAATGAATAAGGTCAAGTATGAAATAGGAGGAGCTGTCCTCTGCAAAAAATTGAGAGGATAATAAGACAAGTTCAGCAATCTACATAAGATAGAAATATTCTTAGAATTATAAATCATACAAGAATGAAATAAGGAAGAAACAGAAAAAAATGCTGAACAAAGCATTCACAGGCAATAAAATTGAAACAGTAATGAAAACACTCCTGAAAAACAAAATCCCAGGATGAGATGGTCTCACAAGTGAGTTCTACTTCTATTAGTTCTATTAGATCAACTAATATCATCTTTCAAAAAATTGAGAAAAAAAGAATACTAACAAACAAATTTTATGAGGTTAACATTATCCTAATTCCAACATCAAATACAACACAAAGAAAGAAAACTACACAACAGTCTCCCCAGTGAACACAGATGCAAAAATACTCAATAAAACTTAGCAAATTGAATTCAACAATGCAGTAAAAGAAATATACATTATAAGCAAATAGGAATTATAATAGGAACACAAGGATGGTTCAATATCCAATAATCAATCAATGTAATCCACCAAATCAACAAAAAGGAAATAAAAAAAAAATGATCATATCAGTAGCTACTGAGGAGGCATTTGATAAGACTCAGCATCCATTTAGGACAAAAACTTTGAAAAACTGGGGATAAATGGAGCATTTCTTAACATAATAAAAGCCATATAAGACAAAAATCTAGCTGGTTTCATTCTCAATGGTGAAAAACTGAAAGCCTTTCCACGAGGATCTGGTATAAGGCAAGAATATCTACTACTTCTCAACATAGTATTAGAAGTCCCAGCTAGAGCAATTAGGCAAGAGAAAACTATAAAAAGCAAACAAATTGAGAAAGAAGTAAAGCTATCATGATTTGCACATGATAAAATAATATACATAATGGACCCCAAAGATTACACAGAAAAACTAATTAAAATAATAAATAACTTCAGCAAAGTGGCAAGATATAAAATCGACATGCAAAATTCAGTTGAAAACTTACATGCAAACAATGAGCTAGAAGAAGAAGAAACTGAGAAAGCAATCCATTTACAATCATAATAAAAAAAATTAAATACCTGGGAATAAAACTTACAAAAGAGGCTGAGTACCTGTACATGGAAAATGGTAAAACACTGTCAAAATAAATAGGAAAAAATACAAAGAATTAAAAAGATATTCTCTGCTCACGGGTAGGAAAAATCAACATCATTAAAATGACTACCTTACCAAAGCAATATTCAGGTTCAATGTAATTCCAATAAAAATCCAAATCACATTCTTCAAAGAAATAGAATAAATAATTCTGAAATTCATATGGAACACAAAGATCTCAAATAGCTAAGCCTCTTCTGTCTAAAAGTGAAAAAGTGGAGGCATCACACCTCCAGAATTCAAACCATACTAAACAACCACAATAATCAAAACATGGTGCTGGAACAAAAACAGATATACAGAACAATGGAATAGGATTGAGAGCCCAGAAATAAAACCAGACGTATTGAAAACTAATCTACAACAAAAGAGTGAAGTATATCTGCTGGAATAAGGAAAGCCTTTTCAATAAACAGTGTTAGGAAAATTGGACATGCAAAGAATGAAACTAGGTCACTATCTCATACTATGCCAAAAAATAAACTCAAAATGGATAAAAGACTTGGATGTAAGACCTGAAACCATAAGATACATAGAAGTAAGCATAGGCAACACACTCCATGACATAAAACTTTAGAAACTTATTTGCATATTCATCTCCATCAGCCAGGAAAACAAAAGATATAAACAACTGAAACTATATTAAACTAAAAGGCTCCTGTACTGCAAAGGTGACAGTAGCCAAAAAGAAGAAACACCTGCTGAATAGGAGAAAATATTTGCAAACAATACATTAGGCAAGGGGCTGACACTGAGGAACTACAAATAGCACATATGACTTAATAGAAAGAAAACAACTAAACAATGGGCAGAAGAGCTAAATAGATACTTCTTTGAGAAGACATACAGATAGCCAATAGGCACAAGAAAAAATAGACGTACAGAAAACTTACCAAATGAAAATCAAAACATTGAGATGTTACCTCATACCTGTCAGAATGGCCCATATCAAAAAAAAAAAAAAAAGGAGGAGGAGGAAGAGGAGAAGGAGGAGGAGGAGGAGGAAGAGGAGGAGGAGAAGAAACAACAAATGCTGGTGAGGTTGTAGGGAAAAAGGAACCCTCCAGCCCCTGCGGAAAGCAGTATGGATGTTCCTCAAAAGACTAAAATTGGGTCTGCCATGTGACCCTGCAATTCCACTCCTAAGTATCTTCCCAGAGAATACAAGAACACTAATTTGAAGGGAAACCTGTACACTCATATTTATAGCAGCAGTATTAACAATAGCCAAGATACGTAAACAACCTAAATGTCCCAGAACAGATGAGTGGATCAAGATGTGGTACATACACACAATGGAATACTACTCAGTGATTAAAAAAGATAAACCCTTTTATGCCATTTGTGGTATAATGGATGGAACTGGAAGAGATTATCCTAAGTGATTCAAAGCAGAGTATAAAGATAAATACTGGATGGTTTTCTTATATGTGGAATCTAGAAAAATCAAACAAATGATTAGAAAAAGACAAACTTTAAAAACAACCCTTGAAAACTGACCATAGATTTGAGGCATCCAAGATACAGGGGAAGGTGAGGAGTAGGGGAGTAAATGGGGAGAGGGAAGCACAATGGACTATGGTGGAGGATTATGGGTATTTTGGTGGTCAGAGAGCTACAGTGACCACGAGAAATCCTATATTGTGAAAAAAATTAGCAAGCATATAAAATAATGGTAGTTCATTTTACACATACACACACACACACACACACACACATTGTTTTAAATTATAGCAGGAGATACACAGGCATTGAATTTTCACTAGCCAATAAAATTTTAAGCGCTAGTATGAATAAAGTCTTTCATTTGTGTTGAGTACACATGTGCCAACTTAGTTTTTTTAATGAATGAACTTAAGTTTTTTAATGAATGTGTTTTTGCCAGATTCTCTTCTCTCCCTATCTACTATAGAGGCTTCTGCTTTCACAAACTCAGTTACTTACCAGATCAAAGGTCTACCCTTGCCGTATTAGTCTTCCCCCCTTTGATGGAAAGTTGGGCTAGAAAAGATGGGTATGAAAAAGAGAAGAGCTCAAAGTCAAGGAAACCATGACAGCACAAATATCAATGTGCAAAGCACTTACTATCTATCAGGCACCGTTTTAAGAGTTCTGCCTGGATTAATTAACCTAAATCATGCACTACTGCTATTTTTACATTACAAAGGGGAAACAAAATGACTAAATAACTTTCCCCAGGTAAAGTTGAAACCTACATGTTTCCTTCCCAAAGCAAAGTAACAAAGAGGCAAAAGATTTTGTTTTTCTTCATAGATTCTTTGAAAAACTTCAAAGTCTAATCTCAGAGTTTTATCTACTCTTACTAAAATCCACCAGTCTCTCTGACTTGCTAATTCCCTGTGTGTTTGGTTTCAGTTGCAAATTCCAAGTCAAACTTCCTCAAGCCAAAGGTATTCTGTTGAGACTCTTGTAACTAAGAGTGTTCTCCCTTTAGTCACAACATAACCCAGTGCCTATAGTGATGCCATTAGAAGTGTGTGTGTGTGTGTATGTGTGTGTGTGTGTGTGTGTGTGTGTGTGTTACTTTCTCCACCTCTTGGTTCTGCTCTCCTCTATTGAGTTCGGTCATTTGCTATCAAGGAAATACTGGGCTTATAAAAATGAGATAGGAAGTGTCCCCTCTTCTTCTATTTGTTGAATTTGTTCTATAAGCAGTTTCTCCCAACATGGCGTAAGAAATTGCCTCCAGCTGTTCAAAGCCCATACAATCCCTACAACCAGAAATTTTAGAGGAAAATAGACACCTTCCCCCTCCCAGTGTTCATACATCTTGTCACAAGGAAAGCCTGTGCCCTGAAGGATACAGACCTCTCATTAGTCAGATAGAGTCACAGGGAAATGGGAAAGGTCATGCAGGAATTTAATCTTCCCTGGGTCACATGGATAATAAGCATCGAATGGTAAGTATAGTATTCATAGTATACCAAAGGAAAGAGAGCATGCTGTTGTTACCTGACAAAAAGGAAAAAATATCAATCATATGAAATCAACAGACATCCATGACATCCTAAAATGCTCTGCCCCATCTCAAACCCCAGTAGATCTGCACAAATCTATGTACCCAGGGCCCTTAACAGATTACAATAAACATATTGTAAACACTCTGGGAACCTGGCCCCTGGTCTATAAAGTGGTAGAACTAGCTTATCTTCACAGACTCCATCTTATACAGAGGAATCTGCTGCTTGAAGGTAAATAGTCTTTTCAAATAAAAAAATATATATATTTAACAATGGGTTCCCAGGCTTTGCATCAAAATACTTTCTTAGCAAAGGGAATGAAGTATTTTAAATTAAGATGGCATCAGCATATGTTCAGGCGGGGACTATTTAGAACTAGAAGACCCACCTATCCACAATAATTACATTCTTAATGTCAAGGATTTACTGTTTTTGTCTATAATAACTAAATTCAAGTTGTGTTTATTGGAACAGCGCTCACAGAATAAAATCTTTTGGACTGTTTCCTGGTTCAATCTTTACTTTGATTATCTAAAAAACTCTTTTTCTAACTATTATTGAGACTTTATTTTTAGTTAACATTACATTTCTACTTTTCTGATTTCCCTTGAAGGCCCCCTTTTGATTTATAGTCCATGTCAATTATTTACCTTTTAATGTGATTTTTTTTTTTTTTTGGTTAATGCATGACTCCAAATAATATTTGAATTTAAAGCTAATGAACAATTAAAGCTTTTATTCACATGTTAAATTAATTTTAGCATACACAAACAGAAAGAGAGACCTTTCACTGCAGTGCATGAAATCCATTTTTCTTATGCAGGTAGACGTCTGTTTCTCCACGCAAACTACTGTCACACAGAGCTAACAATGCCAAGCCCTTCCAGTGGCCACACATCAGATCGTCAAAGTAGGAAAACAGAATATGACTGCAGCCCAGACACAGAGAATTCCTTCCACAAACAGTCATTGGGTTTCTTTTAGGCCTGAGACACATGGGCAGCCACTTCTCAAGGGGATTTACTAGGACTAAGAATGATCTTACCTTCTCTGGTTACCCTAACCAAATAGTTGGCCCAACCACACTTTATTTGATGTCACTATGTATGAGCAGCGTTCTTAAATATTCTTATACAGTTCTCTTTTTCTTTATACTCCCTTTCAATTTAGCAGAAACACTTTACAATCCCTCACCTTAGTCTTTTTGAACACTTAATGCCTCTTATTTCATCTGTAAAGTAAATATTTTAGACAGGGGCTGACTGCAGCAATGAAGGAGGGAAGAATTATGTTGGCAGGATAATGGAGCAACCTCTAGATGTTACAAACAATACAAGTAAATGCAACATTTCTTCCCCAGCACTGGGCAGAGGAGACTGTTATTAAATCAGCTAAGAGCTCATGCCTAAAGTAGCTGACCTGAGGTCTTCACTCCTGGACCAACCTTTGATTTTTTAAGTACATTCTGCCCACACACGGTCCAATGTTTTCTACAAATTGGTTTTTCCCACCAAATGAGCTCACCCCTAACCTCCCACTTTTCACCCCAAAGCATTAAAATTCTACCTCTACGCTGAAAGCACAATAAAAGTGGTGTACTTTTAGTAGATGGCAATGCATTCCTTTATTTCTCCCACGTTCTTCTGGTTGGATTGCCATTGATTCATGTAGCCAACTTATTCCCCAAGGAAAAGATTTGGCTCATATAAGAATGTTAAATAATATATTTATCACCAGAGTTTATTTTCTTCATTCTGTTGATGACATTGACCCCTCTGGACCCATCATCAATAGGAACATGCTATTTCTTTATCATAAGGCATTTTGCTATAAAATATTGCCTTCTCTTCCTGTCTTCCTTAAGGCAATATATCTGTCAACCAAGACCTTTGTAGTTGGGGTCCTGAGGACAGCTTATACCAGTCTGCCAGTAACTCAGGCATGTCCATTGCGGACAAGTAATAGGAATCCATTTGTAGGTCCGCATAAGGAGCAAACAAATTAATGGAAGGAATCTCCTAAAAGAAGAAGAATTGCGGGTGTATGCATGTGCGTGTGTACACATGCATGTACACAAGTATGGGTGAAGGGCAACTTTTAGTACCATTTGGAGAGTACAGGGTTTACACGGCCTTGTGGCTCAGCCCACTCTTAGCTCTGAATAGATTTGAGGAGGTTGAAATACAAAAACAAGGGAGAGGAGTTTCACTAAAATTTCTGGAAGATTTTGAGAGCAGAAGACATATTCCCTTATGATCCATGTTATGGGGAATAGCACAAATGGACAACAGTGTATTTCTCCAATTTCACAGGGGCAACCTGAGCCCAACATTGACATCTAATGCATTAGAAAGCTAAAGCTACCCAGCATGGTTCAGTGCTCTTTGGATATAGAAGGTTAAGAAGATGTCACAGGGAAATGTGCAAAGTCATAGTCACAGATCATATCCTGCCTCACTGAGGCTGCCATGATCCTGCTCTATTGGGACATAATTTGGGGATGGAGGGTGGAGACATGGGAAGGACATGTAACTAGAGTTTCTGTAATTCTATAACTAGAAGATGAGTAAATAAAAAAATAATTGTATTACTATTTCTTTGACTCTTTTCCCCTCCTAGATTTGGTGTGGTGAAATATGAGGTTCAGTTATGATGAAAATTAATTATGATTTTTTAAAATGCTGTGCTTTTTGCACGACATATAATTTTGACTCTAACTTAATCCATTTCTAGTTCCTAGATGAACTGACATTTGGAATCAGTCCAGTTTTTCACTGGTCTTATAATGCACACCATTTCCAAGAATCTTCTAGAGGTATGGAAAGTCAAGGTATGTCCAGAGATTATAATATTGGCCTCAAGTACACGTCTAGTGGGAAAAAGAATGAAGTCCCAATCTTTAGCCAAGTTTCTACTGGGTGCCCCATTTTTAAGACTGCAATTTGGATGCTGCAATTATTTTCATTATTGTTACTAATTGCTCCTGCCATTGGTGCAACCAGCCACTTTCGGGTGCAATTAACCCCGCATGGGAGCAATTACATATGAAAACAGTTCTGCACGTGCAGCTAATTGTAACAAAACAAAGAGACTGGGGAGGACATTTGGCTCATCGAGTCATAACTCCAACTTCAAATGTGTGCCAGTTATAAGAAGGCAAGATAACAGGACAGGGTACTAGCCCTTCCTCTGGGTGTTACAGATTTCAGCATTCCTGTCCATTGTTTTACTAGTGTATTTTTAGAGAATTAGATTATGGACTTAATTTGGAGGAAAAAAAATTCATCTGAGCTATTCATTGATCTTTTGTTAAATGGGTCCCAGATACCGAGTCAAGTCATAGAGCCTCTAATTAAGCACACACTCTCAGAAAATGCCATATTTTATTCAGATTATGTTTTCCTTTACAAAGAACATTTATATATCTATTCCACAGAATTACGACATACAGGCAGGTCTTCCTTCCTTTGTGTCTACCAGATATGCCAACAACTTCATCCTTACTATTGGGAAGGATGGTTTAATGAGCTGACACAGGGAGAGCTCTGGCTTCAGCTGAAAAAATGTATAAAGCATTCTACCCAAACCATCTTCGTTAGGGTTTCTAGGTAGCCCACATAGCAGATAATAGTCTTTAAGTCTCAAGGCATGATTAAAATTTTATATTTGAAATAAAAAATGAGGGAGCATCTAACTCCACCATTGGCCTTTAACCCTACTTCAGTCAAATTCACACACACAAACCTACCCTGCTATTCCCATAACTATTTTCTTTCATGGGAGACACTTAAATTAATAGGTTCTGCCATCAGAATGCCTCAGTTTCCTACTCTATAAAATGAGTAGAGTAACAGCATCTGTCTCATAAGGTTGTGACAGTAACTACATGAAGACAATAATACAGTGGCAACACCCATACTGAGAGCTATTTTTATCATTATTTATAATATTACATTGCAAGTATTTATTTCTAGATCTCTGCTCTGAATTGCTAAGAAAAATTATATCAAACTTAAAATAACTGGATAGTGTTTCAGGTCATACTCAAGCATGATGGTGACACACACAGGCCTAAATGAATATAACTTTGATTTATTACTTTCTATTAATTAGAGGTCAGATTCTGGAAATACAGATGTCAATTTGCAGAAGATTAAACAATCACAAATTATTTTTATCCAGTTAAGAGGCAATCTATTTCTAATCAAAATAATAAACCCAAAGATTAAGTATTCTGGGTTCCTGGAGGACTTGAACCAGTTTTGTAATGAATTTTGCAATCTTATTCTAGTATTTTTCATTTTTCCAGGGACTAAAATGTACAAATTTTTCCTATCTTTTTTGAAACATCATTTTGTTAATTTCTCACATTAATGAATTCAATAAATCTTTGACACACATACATTATATATTTTCTGAGATCATGCTTTTTATTTTTTTTGAAAAGTTTTCTTCACCAGGAATCAGAAGCTCCTTGCAGAGGGAAATCTATGAGTTGTCTTTGTGGCCTAGTCCCATGTTCATCAAAATTTAATGAATATGCAAATCAATAGAGGATTCAATATGTAGGTGTGGGGAGGAGCTTGAAACTTGGACTCTCTAGCAGATGCTAGTGGCCTTGACCCTGAGCATGATGCCTAGACTCAGAAAACACAAGTACTTAAAAATGTTTGTGTAGACATCCACCTGTGTGAAGCAATAATAAGGCTTACTCTTCATGCCATGTCCATTTAATGCCTGTCCTTTATTTTTATGACAAATGATCTAATTTTGGTAGGGACACAATTAGTAGACCTTGTTTATCATGATGACCCAATTAAAGAGTAGATTAATGAAAGGGTTAGGAAAGATGGGCGAGGGTTCACCAATAACAGAAAAATACAATCAGTTAGAATGTTAAAACCTGTCCACCTATGATGGTTAAGGGGCTCCCAGTTCCCACAGAAGGCCCCTTGGCAGAACTCAAGCTAGTTGCAGCAGCATTGCCCATCCTTGTTCCCCAAAGACCAAGTGATTCTTAGGGAATCTTAGGCTTCAGAGAAGTGATAGTCTCTAGCCTCACAAATAGTGTGGGGAGTCCCAACCTCGAAAGTGGAATTGGTATCCAATTCCTGCTGACTTGTGGTGTCTCACTTTCACAGGTCTTCACACACATACACACACACACACACACACACACACATACATATAATTAATAGTGAACTCTATTAGAAAAAATAAAATAATAACATGCTTCTTATTTGAATCCAGGGATGATTATGAATGTCTACCACAGTGGTTTTCAACTTGGGAGGATGTGCAAAGGTGTGCCTATGTCCAGGTCTCATCTCCAGAGAATCTGCTCTAATTAGTCTCACTGTGGGGGTTGGAAAGGTTGAATAATAGTATTTTTAATATTGTACCATGTCTTTAAGGGAAATAACAACTATATTCATTGCAATGTCATTGAAATAAGTAGGAAGTTATTGACTTCTTCAATCATTCCAGCAACAGATTCAGTCTATATATCTACAACCATCTTAGGAGAATTGCAGATTTTCAAAGTAAGTTGTTTTAATTCTCTGTACTTTATAATGTGAAAGTATTAAAAATGCTTTTGAGTACTAGTTAAGAGCTAGATGCTACAAATGACCTGATGTAGATGATATGTGGAGTCTGGCCATTAGTTGTGTATTCCCCAAGGACTTGAAAATAGGGCAATAATGTTTCATCAGAGGCTAAAAATAATAAAATCCACAATAATGGATATAACAAATCAAACAAGAAAATGTAAATATGTGATTATGAAATTTTATGAACATTATTAAAATAGTTTTACTATTGAAATAAAATATTTCTTAAAATAAATTACTTTGAAAACAGTTATGTGAAGTAAGAAATATAGGCTCTTACTAGTATACCCTCTCATTTCCCATCACTGATTCTTATCTTTCACCAGGACTCATACTGAGACTTAGAAAGGAATAAAAGAGAATTCAACTTGGAAGCTGATTTGTATCAATTCCTCTCTAATGAAGAGGAAGTTTATAGACTATACCCATTGTTAAACAGATTTCTTCCAAAAAGCAAAACAATTTAAATGGCACAAATAAGGTGGGGAATGTTTTTAAAATAAGATCTAACAGTATGGACAATGCCATTAAATACAAACAAAAATAATTTCAAATATATGCAACTATTTAAAAGGTGACAAAAAAATAACGGAATCAGAGAGTGATCTCAGGCCTTGTGATTTTATATGAGACCCCACCAGCAACTGTGCAAACTGAGACTCTGGACCACACAGGTCCAGAGTCAGCAGAGGTCACACAACCTCCTGCAAGACTCTGTTGGAGCCTACCCAGACTCTGAGACCTAGGACCCATGCTAGGTGAGGTGCCAGAGAACCCCAGGCCTCACAGTCTCACTAGAAATCACAGTAGAGGCATAATAGATAATTGAGACCCCAGAAACATAACAGGGGAGCTGCCAGAGCAGCACCAGGCTTCACAACTTCCATGAGACCCTAAAAGTGGCCACCCAGGCCGGTGAGAACATAGGCCCTACCAGAGGAGAAGCCAGAGCAGTCAGAGGTCTCTTGATCTACTGCAAGATCCTGACACCACGTATGCAGTCCAGTGATATCATGGACCTAAGCCAGGGAAAACGCCAGAGTGGAAAGAGGCATCACAGCTTCCCATGACACAACACCAACTGCTAGTCCAGATAGGTGAGATCCCTGCCCAGTGAGATGGGAAGAGACATGAACAGAAGAAGCCTCACTTAGAGCAACTGGGACTCAAAGCAAATAATGTGGAGAAGGAAAAACCCAACAAACAGCAAATGAGTCCTCAAGAGAAAAGTACAACACAGAGAGAGAGAAAAAAATCTCCAGAACCTGGTTCAAAGAGATGGATGCTATTTTCTTCTTATCAGATACAGAGTTTAAAATTGCAATGATAAAGAAATATTTTTAAAAATGGAATAAAACTCAGAAAAACAAATGAATGATCTTGGAAATAAAATCAATGAACTGAAGACAGAAAATGAAGCTCTAAGTAAGATAAAAATGGACCTTCAGTAATTAAAAAGGTAAATATGGAGATAAAAAATTCAGGAGGAAGTCACAGAAGTTAGAATAGATCAAATGGAAGAACAAGTCAGTGTTCTTGAAGATGCAAATGTTCAAAGAACTTGGGTAGAGAAAGAAAAAGATAAATGAAGTAAAACAAATAAACCAACAATCTAAAAGCTACCTGACTCCATGAAGAAAAGCAACATGAGAGGGGGAAGAGAAGAGAGAAAGGGACAGAAAAATGGAGAAAAGCTTCATGAACTTAGTAAAAGGAATAAATGTACAAATCCACGAAGGTAAAATAACCCAGCATACAAAACAACAACAACAAACAAACACCAAGACACAGTGTAGTGAAACTGCTAAGACTTCAGGAAAAAGAAAGAATATTGAAGTAGGAAAGGGAGAAGTAGCAGATACCAAAAAAGTTACCTTGATCAGGATAGCATCAGACATCTCTGAAGAAACATTATGGGCAAGGTAAGAATGGACTGACATGTTCTAGGCACTTAAAGATTAAAAATTGCCAGTCAAGAATACTTTATCCTACAAGAATTTCCTTCAGATATTGGAAAGAAATAAGGGCCTTTTCAGACATAGAGAAACTCAAGGGGTTTGCAAATACTAAATCACCCCTCCAAAAAAAATATTGAAAGGAGCTTACACATCTAAATCAAAGAGAGGAGCATATACAAAGAACTGAATAAGGAAACTGATTGACAAACTCAAGAATAAAATGGCAGCAATAGATTATCACATATCAATAATCATTTTAAATGTAAATGGATTGAACTCACAAATTAAAAGATACAGAGTATCTAGTTGGATTAGGAAACAAAATTCAACCTTTTCTTGTCTCCAGTATATACAACTAAACTCCAAAGACAAACAGGTTCACAGTAAAGGGTTGGAAAACTATCTTATAAACAAATAGATCGATTTCCAGATTAAAAAAAAAAGGTAACAAGAGACAGGGAGGGACACTATATAATGATTAAAGAAATGATACATCAAGAAGATACAACTCACGTGAATATATGTGCACCAAATGAGGGAGCACCAAAATATATTTGGAAACTATTATCAACTCTGAAAAAAAACATTGGAAAAAACACATTTGTGGTAGCACACTTTAACATCTCACTCTCACCAATGAATAGATCAACTAGACAGAAAATCAACAGGGCTAAAAGAGACTTAAACAGAAAATTTGGACCTCGTAGTCATTTAGAGGGCACTGCACCCCCCCCAAAAGCAGAATACACATTTTTCTCAAGTACACATGATACATTCTCCAGAATAGACTACATTCTGGAACACAAAATAGATAACAAATTCATGGAGATAGAAATCATACCTAGCTTCTTGTCAGATCATAAAGCTATCAAACTAAAAACCAACAATCAAAACAAAGCAGGAAAAACCTTTAATACATAAAGAGTGAACAACACAATACTGAAAGACTACTGTGTTAATGAGAAAATCAAGGAAGAAATTAAAAAATACCCTGAGACAAATGAAAATTATCACACAACTATCTAAAATTATAGGATGCAGCAAAAGCAGTACTCAAGGGAAACATACAGCAATACAGGCCCACATCAAAAAGCAAGAAAGGACTCAAATAAGTTTCTGTCCCAACTAAGGAATCAGAAAAAGAACAAACAAATCCAAAAGCCAGTAGAACAGAAATAATAAAAAAACAAGGGAGAAGTAAGTGAATTAGAAATTTAAAAGTCCAAAAGATCAATGAAACAAAAAGCTGATTTTTTATAAAAGTAAATTAAATAGACAAACCTCTAAAAAGGCACACGAAGAAAATGAGGGTGAAATCTCAAATAAATGGGATTAAAAGTGAAAGAGGGAAATCACAAATAAGATGCAGAAATTCAGTGGATAGAGACTACTATATTTATATGTTAACAAATTCAATACCTAGAAGAGCTGGATGAAGTATTAGAATTGTACAATCATGTGAGACTAACAGGGGAAGAAATAGAAATCCTGAACAATGCAATCACAAGCAATGGAATTGAACCAGTAATCAAAACTCTCCCCAAAAAACAGAAGTCCAGGATCAGATGGTTTCACAAGAGAATTCTACCAAATCTTCAAAGCTGAACTAATACCTATCCTGCTCAAACTTTTCCAAAAAATTGAAAAAAAATGAACACTTCCATATATATTTTATGAGGCAAACATTCCCTAAATATTAATACCAAAGATAACAAAAAATGAAAATTACATATCAAGTTTTCTAGAATACAGATTAAAAAACCCTAGCAAATTAAATCCATTAATAATGCATTAAAATCATCATACACCATGACCAAGTGGATTCATACCAGGGTCACAAGGGTGGTTCAACATCTGAAAAATCAGTGTAATTCATCACATTAACAAAAGATAAGAACCAGAGGATCATATCCATAGATGCTGAGAAAGCATTTGATAAGATCCAACATACAACTGTGATGAAATATTCAAAAAAACAGGGGACAGGCAGAACATACCCTAACATAATAAAAGCCATTTACAACAAATCCATAGCTAATATCATTCTCAGTAGTGAAAAACAAAGCTTTACCACTAAGATCTGCTAGAAGATAAGAGTTTCCACTCTCATTACTATTATTCAACATAGTATTGAAAGTTCTATCTAGAGCAATTAGATAACAGAAAGACATAAAAGGAATACAAATAGGGAAACAAGAAGTAATCATTATTTGCAGATGACATAATGAGATACATAGAGAATGTTAAAGATTCCACAGATAAACTAATTGAAACAACCAGTTCACCAAATTGGAAGAGTATAAAGTCAACACACAAAAGTCAGTTGTCTTCTTATATGCAAATAATGAAATAGAAGAAATTAAGAAAGTGATCCCATTTACAATCACACCAAAAAAAAATTAAATACCTGGGAACAAACCTAAAGAAAACTATTTGACATTGTTGAAAGAGGGCCTTCCTGGTGGTACAGGGGTTAAAGTCTCAATGATATCAAGCTATGGCCAACCACTGCAGCTTAAGTTTAATCCCCAGCCAGGTAAGCCACATGGCACATCAGCCCTCTCCTGTCTCATCTACTGCTCCCCTCAGCAGTGTATTTCAGTAGATCTGCCTGTTTTACTCTCCACTTTGTCTCTGGTGAATCCTCTCACCCCTGCCCCGCACCTCTGGCCTACATCCCAGTTCTTATACACATAGATAAATAAAATTAAATATTTTTTAAAAAGCATTCTAGAAAGAAATAAAAGAGACACAAAGAAACTGAAAAAGATTTCAGGCTCAAAGACTGAAAGAATAAACATTGTCAAAATGCCCATCCTACCCAAGCCAATATACAGATTCAATGCATTCCCAATGAAAATGTCAATGGCATATTTGAAAGAACTGGGACAAACACTACTGAAATGCATATGGAATCACAAAATACCACTAGCAGTAAGAGCCATATTGACAAAAATGAAGGAGAATGTCCAGACCTCAAATTATATTATAAAATCCTAATAAGTAAAACAGCCTGGTGCTGGAGCAAAAATAGCCACACAGACCAATGAAATAGAATTTAGAGGTCACATATATATGGACATTTAAACCCACATATATATGGACAGTTAATCTATGACAAAGGAACCAAGAACACACACTGGAACAATGATAATTTCTTCATTTAGTGGTGTTGGGAGAACTGGACAGTTGCATGCAAAAGAATGAATCTAGATCACTACCTCACACCGTACACAAAATTGAATTCCAAATGATTAAAAGACTTGGATGTAAGGCCACATCAACACCATAAAATATATTAAAGAAAACCTTGGAAAAACATTTCACAACATAAACTTTAGAGATATCACTAGGGATTTTTCCCCAACATCAAGGAAAACAAAAGAATACATAAACATCTGGGGCTACATAAAGTGAAAAAGCTTCTATACAGTGAAAGAAACCATAACTAAAATAAGTTATGAATGGGAGAAAATATTCACACACCATATATCTGACAATGGACTGGTAATTAAAGTTATAAGAAGAACTCGTAAAAGTCTACAATATCAAAACAAATAACCCAATCAAAAAATGACCTGAAGAACTAAACATACACCTCTCTGAAGAAGAGCAAACAGGCACAGAAAAATGTTCACCAGCACTTATCATTAGAGAAATGCAAATAAAACCACTATTAGTTACCCTCTCATACCAGTAAGAATGACCCATATTGCTAGACCCAAACCAACAAGGGCTGGTGAGGTTGTGGAGAAAAGAGAACCCTCCTATATTGCTTGCAGAAATTTAATTAGGTCTGGATATTATCGAATGAAGTATGGAGTTGTTTCAAAACATTAAAATTGATCTACCATCACTGGTTACCATAACCCAGCAATTCCACTTCCTAGATATTTAGCTAAAAAATTTAAAAACACTAATTCAAAAAGAAACTCGCATTCCCCTGTTTATTGCAGTGCTACATACTCTGGCTAAATTATGGAAATAACTAAATGTCTCGAACAGATGAATGGACCAAGAAGATGTATTATAGAGGCAGGAGGGGGGGAAAAGATGTGGTAAATATGTACGGTGGAATATTACCTAGTAATCAAAAAAGATAAACTCATGCCATTTGTGGCAGCATGGATGGAGCTGGAAGGGATACTGCTAAGTAAGCCAGGGGGAAAGATAAATACCAAATGCTGTCACTAATATGATGAATATAGAGGAAAAAACTAAGAGTCGAATAGGAACAAGCTTAAAAACTAACAACTGACTACAAAACTAAAGCCTCTAATGGGGAGGGGTGGTAAGGGGTTAGGACAAAGAGGGAAGGAAGCAAATGGAGTTTGGTGGTGGACCTGATAGGAGTATCCAAATATTACCTCAATTAAAAATATATTAATTAATAAAAAAAAGAAATAATGGAATCAAAATTGATAAAGGGAACATCCAAAATGGAGTCTGGAGGCCATTAGAGCACTGGATCTTATGCACATCTACCACATCTGACTGCTCAATAACCTGAATTTAAAACACAAACATCACCCCGAGAAACCAGCATCCAGACCCCTGTATTTCAGGGAGTTTGAAGAAATAGCACCTGACTTCTCAGAAGAATCAGTCAAAATGCTATTGAGGGCCTCCTTGGTGGCGTAGAGGATAAGTCTCAGCATAATCACTGCTAAGGCCTGAGTTTGAATGCTAGCCAAGGAGTAGACCCACAGCAGACCTACCCTGTCTCACCCACTGCTCCCCCTAGCAGTGTATTTCAGTAGATCCACATGTTCTGCTCCCCACTCTGTCTCTGGTGAATCCTCTCAGCCCCTGTATCTTGGCCTACAACCCAGTTCTCCTATGCCAAAAAAAAAAAAAAAAAATGCTACTGAACCTTGGTTTCAAAGAAGACAATATGTCACTTCATTAACATGCAGGTATAATTTCTTTCACACTTTCTTTGCCCTTTTAAAGAATTTTATTTTTTCCCCATAGAAAGAAAATCTGCCTTTTAGGGATTAGATAGTTAGATAGATAGATAGATAGATAGATAGATAGATAGATAGATAGATAGATAGATATAGAGATAGATATAGCTCGTCCTGATCTAAGACTCTTAGAACATAATTCTTCTAAAGACCACATATAAAGCTTTGTTTTCACGTGCACACTAAACTCTGTTTTACTGCTGAATTGTTTTTAATATTATTTGGAAAGATTAGGGGATGAAAGAGGAAAAGGAACAGAAAAGCAGCTAAAATACAGAAGAGAAGAAACAAGTAGTGACAATTAATAGTGGCCAACATGTACTGGTTCTATGTGCCAGAGATTTACATTTGTTATTTTATGATATTGCTAAAGAGTCCACCGCAGAAGGAACTTGTATCTGCATCTCACAGGCGAGGTCTCTTTCCTGAAGTGTCAACTGAATCATATTCTTTCCTCATTTGGTCAGTTTCTGATCATTTCTGATCAGTTTCTGATCATCCCCCTTTTGATGTCAAGGAACAGAGAGCACACTGGGCCCTTGAGGCTGGATGCTCCTGTGAGAATGAAGCAGACACTAAGGACCTCAAGGAAAGTGGAATCCTAGGAAGGAAGGAGACTGGGCCCCAAATGTGCTCAGGGAAAATGACAAACCAAGAACACCCACACTGGACTATAAGTAGACAAGAAACAGATTTTCATTCATTCAACCACTTCATTCTTTCATTCATTCATTCATTCATTCAACTTACATAGCCACCTATTAGTTCTCTGTGCCAGACACTGTACCAAGGGCCTTATAAATATTAACTCATTTGATACATAAAACAACATTATGTACAATTACCCCCATTGTACACATGAGGAATCCAACACACAGAGAAGCTAAATAACTTCCCAGATGGCACAAATATTGTAAGTCACTGATTAGGAGTTTTATTTGTTACATCAGTGAGGTTGCTCTAAGAATAATGTCAATGTTTTCTTTTTAAACTTACAGGAGTAAATCTTGCCCAGAATAGTGACTTTAAAGACATTAGAAGTGAAGTTCACATGAGAGCTCACATTTTGGTGTAACTATTCAAACATTTACGACAAAGATGAATTTATTTGGTGTAAGGGGGAATATTACATTGACTGCTAGTGATCTTTTTGAAGGCATCAATATAATTTTATTTATGAAATATCTTGAGAAATTCACTCTCTTATATTTTTTAAAGATTTATTTATTTATGCATATGCTGGGGTGCAAGCCAGAGATGTGGGGGCATGAGAGGATTCACCACAGACAAAGTGGGGAGCAGAACAGGCAGGTAGACTGAAATACACTGTGAGGGGAGCAGAGGGCAAGGCAGGAGAGGTCTGCTGCGCCATGTGGGAAGCTCCCTGACTGGGGGGTCGAACTCGTGATGCAGTGGCTCTGGATAGCTTCATGGTGCTGTGACTTGATCTGTTGTGCCACCAGGGAGGGCCCGAAATTCACTCTCTTTTAAATAAAATGAATATATGTTCATCACTCTCATACTGGTGCCTGGATTTTCTCATCTGAAATATGAAGACTGGTGAGCTAAGAAAAGTACCTTCCAGTGCCAACATTAAGCATCAACATTAAATTTTCCATGTTGAAGCCATCGCAACATGGGAAATTTAACTTGAACTCGGGGTAATTGCTTTTTATAAACAGTTCACAGACTCAAGGCCAATTCCCAGTAACTCTGAACCCAGACCAAAAGGTTTAAAGAGATTGTCTAAGAATGTAAGCATTTATAGTTGCTAGTTAATTTAAAAGTATTATAACTAGACTAATTTTGTCACATTTTTAAAAAGCATACACATTGTAGAATTCTATAATAAAGTGATAAGAGGACTATTTACCTTGGCTGCAAGGATATAGCAGTTTGATGTTTTGTTTCTAAGGGAAAATCTATCACATCCCCTGAGGCCATCTGACTTCCACTCTCATTTAATTCTTTGCTCTCTTTTGTTCTCTGTCCTTTTAGTTCCTCCTCATTAGAGCCCCCAGATACTCCAATTTTGCAGTTCCATCATTTGACATTGAATTCACCCTCCTTTGACAGGACCTTCTGCTTTATATTTTTCATTTTCTGACTCTGCAAAGATAAAATCTCATTTCTCAGTGAAAACTGAGACGCAGATATAAAGTATACCCAGGAATTGCTTAATTGGCAAAGAAAATGCTATTAAATGAGACAGATAACTGACCCCAACTCAAACTTATCTTCAAATCTAGCATAACTATTATCCTTTTTCAATTTTAGAAATAAACCCAAATCACTACTCTGTGAAGATTTTGTGGAATTTAATGAAGTACTGCAATGGGGTATGTGAATGGTGACACAGTGAGAAGCAAGTAAAACAAACTACATGATCATTGGTTTGAACCTCAACCAAACTGAAACAAGTTCAGAGGTAAATAAAAACTAAAACTCAAGTAGAACATTTTCAAGTTCTGATTCACATAGGGCTAAAGCAAAAAATGGCTCTTAATTTTATAAGTAGACCTAATGACTTGAAAATTTAATTTTATCCTTTAGATAAGTGGACTCTTATTTATGTCACAAGTTAAAGTCAAATTTATTTTTCTCCCTCCCCTTTGTACTTCCCTGCCCTCATTCTTCTCTCTTTTCCTTCAATCCCTCCAAGTTCTCTCCTTCTTCCCCATTCTCTCTACCTTTCATTAAGGGAGTAGGTAGGCAGGGACTTCCTCCAAAGCTCAGGTCTTATAATTTCTCCCTTAAGGAATCCATCTGTTCTTAGGAATTCCCTCTTACTCTATGATTTCCACTTTCTGTTTCCAATTCTGTCCTTCAGCTAAATTCTAGGTACACAGGACACATTTATGCAGAGGTTCCTGTAGCTTGTCTCCAAGAAAGATGCATCAATTCTTTCCCCCAATGACAGGCGGAGTCTATTCCCTTACCCCTTGAACCTGAGAGGGAATGATGAGGGTGTGCTGTGAATGCTTTGACCAATGGAGGATAGTAGATGTAATGCTCTATGACTAGGGTTTTTTGTTTTGTTTTTGTCTGCCACACCATGTGGGATTCTCCCCAGCCGGGGCGTCGAACTCGCATCGCCGCTGCTGACAGCTCCACACGCTTAACCGCTGCGCCACCAGGGAGGCCCCTCTATGACTAGGTTTTAAGAAGGTTTGTAGTTTCTACTTACATCTCCTGAAACATTAGTTCAGGGAAAAGCAGCCCCCATGAAAGAAACAGTCTACCCTCGGATCAGCATGCTTTAAGGAAGCCTCAGCAAGAACTAGGAGGAGCCACATGGAGAAGCCAGCTAGGAGATACCCCCACTCATTACCTAACTGTCCCAGATACCACAGCCTAAGCTCTGGGCACACGATTAAAGCAGCCCTAAGAGGAGTCCAGCCTCAGCGACCATCTGATTTCAACCCTGTGAAGAATTTTACAGTTGGACTTATCAAAACTGTAGAAAGGTGAGAGATACTAATAAACATTTGCTTTAAATCACAAAGTTTCATGGTGGTTTGCTATATGGTAATGAAATAACTGAAAGAGATGTCTAACTTTCATTCAATCACCAAGTCTTTCGTGCATCTAACAATAATTTGTTGAACTATTACTATATGTGCAGCAACTTGCAAAGCACTAGAAATAAGCAAAGAACAAGAACAGGCCAGATTACATGACTCCATCCCTTATGGCAGAGGGATTGTGGGAAAGTCACGTAGCCTTTCTCTGTTGTGTTTTCCTAATGTGCATTTCCATGGGGAGGGCAGTCTTTTGGAAAGAAAAATACAGAACGAAAATTTATCAACAAATTCAACTTCTAACACCCCCTTACCCTACACTCACATTCAACTGGAAACTTCTTGTTGTTACTGAGATAATGGAAATAATCAGAGAATAACTTTCACTGACCTATGCTGTAGACGCCTTATCTACCAACATCTATGTAAATTCCACCCACTCTCTCACAGGCCCATGGCTTGAAATGTCATATTTAGGAATGGTATTTCTCCAGCTTTGATCTCTCCCCAGAACCAGGCTGGTATGTAGCCACCTGCTTAGATCACAACTTAGATATCTTCATAGGTAATTCAAACTCAATGTGACCTAAGCAGAAATTTCAAATGTTTCACCTGCTTCCTACATCCTCTAACATTCTTCCCTAGCCAATAAATGGCTTCCTCAGAAATTAATAAGGAAGTTATCCTTGATTCCTGTCTTTCTCTCACCCCACATCCAATCCTCTAGGCGACCTTACTATCTCCAAAACACGTCCAGATCCACCCACTCCTCTTGAGCTTCTGCATCTTCAAGCTGGTCGTAGCCACCACTCTCAACAGATTGCTAATTTTCAAGCTTCCTCGTTTCCACCGTTGCCCCTTACAATCCATTTTCCTTATAGCACCAGAGTGTCTTTTAGTAACAAAAATTACATCCTGTGAATCCTCTGGGTAGCCACCCAAAGGCTTCCACTGTATTGAGAAAGCTTTTTTCTTTGTATTCTATACTCTGTGTCCTTATTTTCATGATCTGATATCTCAGACTTCATTTCACATGACTCTAGCACTTATGAGATTTTCTTCCATGAGGCTGGGACAGGCCAAACTCAGTTCGACTTCAGGATCCTTGCTTCAGCTTTGCATAATTCAGTGCCCATGTTGTCAGAGAACACTTTTGCCTCATGCTGACCCTCAGCCCTATGTAGCAAGCCCTCTGACAATCTTCTGTGGCCCCTTTGTCTCCCACCATACCCCAACCTCCTTTATCCACCCACACACACTCACAAATCAACCCAATCCAACCTATATCCCCACTCTAAATGATCCTGGGAAGTGGACTTCATTACACCTCTCCAAGCAAAGGCCTCAGAGTGGCTTCTTTGTTGCAACATCTTCTCTAACCCCATCAACCAAGATCTACACCTCTCATTTGATTTTCTCAAAACCCTCTGAAGAGTGCTTCTTCAAGAGACTACAAAGCACACCGAAACCAATCCCTCCTGCATTATTACACATGCCCCAGGGTGACCTCCTTCTCTCTCTCAACAACTTGAGTCCTCCTCCTTCATGAAATACCTCACCATCCCTGGGTATGTGGTCATGGCCAAGAGCACAGTCTGAAAGCAGATTATGTCACTCCATCCCTTATGGCAGAGGGACCATGGGCAAGTCGCTCACCCTTTCTGTATTGGTTTCCTCATCTGCAAAATGGGACTAATAATAGTATCTAATTTCTAGGGCTCTTATGAGGATTATATGCATTAATATATGTAAAGTATTTAGAACAGTGCCTGATACATCGAAAGCCATAGGAAGTACTTATTTTTGTTGCTGTTATCACTTCTTCTTTTTGGTTCTAAACTCATAAAGCATGCAAGATAATCCTATCACAAATTTAATGCTTAATTTATTTCCAACTGTAATTTTCTCTATAGTTTCCTGAGAACGCCCCCCCAATTGTATTCTCATTTCCTTAGCAACAGAGAAATAATAAAGATTGTGCTGTGCTAGCATCCCCTAGAAATGCTAAGATGAATCAGCAAGGTTCCTTGGCCTCAATTTGCTCTTGGGCTAATGGAAGGGCACCAGCCTATAAACCATTACTCAACATGATATTTTATGGGAGTGTGGCAATCAGATATCCACAGGAGGAATGGGTATACCAGGGAAAGTTTTTCTGGAAGCAACACTACCTGCCCACATGGTAGGTTGATATAAAAGCAAGAATCATGACTATAAAGTAGAGGGTAGAGGGGATTGTAAGAAATTCACTCTGACCCACATAATCTGAACCTCCTCTTCAGTGGAAGACTGGCTTAACATCTAAAAAGTTTTAAACTCTGTTGAAGTTTTCTTTTTTTAAAAAAAATGCCTAAATCAAGATACACTGTATGACTCACAGCAAAGTATCCTAAAATCCCTCTTCAGTCACCCATGCCCGTCTCCACAGCAGCCACTCAAAAATCTTTCCTGGCTCCTTTCCCCACTCTGTCTTTGCAAACTCTCTTCCCAAACTCCTCCACGGTTGGCTGTTTCCCTTTCCCCTCCCCTCTTCTGCTCAGCTCTTAACTAAGGAGACACATTTAGCTTTTCTAGGTCTCCTTCAATTCATCTTTTATTCTCGGCAGCAACACAAAGCCATGCTCCAAAACCTCCTCAGAAAGAAAGGAGGAGACTGTTAATATTTATTATACTATACTTTTTTTTCTTATCCTGCTCACAAATTCTCTCTAGTGGAAGTTTTACTGTCCTCTAAAAAGAGACAATAACACTGCCCAGGTCACCTTTTAAACTAATAATGCACCCCAGTATAGCTCCCAGCCCTTCTCTGCTTTTGGGTTCAGCCAAATTCTCCTATTACAGGCAATACATGCGAGTGAAGGGGAGGCTGAGGCTTCCTGCAAATACTGTATCTTCAGAATTTCTTCTAGAACAATAACCTCTGTAATTTGTTTGAGACTTACTATTAGAAATACATTTACATTGCAGCCAAGTGAACACATTCATACACACACAAATGAAATAAAAGTTTAGTAAGACATTTCTTAGCCTCCACTCTCTGATATTTTCTATTTTGTGAAAGTTATTTTAGAATGGGAATAATCTACATCTTTTAGGGGTATATACCAAAATATCTGCAGGTGAAGTAATAAGAGGTCTGGAACTCACTACAAAATGACTTAGATAGAAGACAGAAGTGTAGATGAAATAAGACTGATCATGAATTGATAATTGTCCAAACAGGGTGATAGGCATATGAAATTCATTATAGTATTGTCTCTAATATGTATATATTTCACATCTTTCAAAACAAAAAATTTTAAACAAAATAAAAATATTGGTTATGCTCCACTAAATTGATTTCCCAATCCACCAAAAAGTCAACTGCAATTTATAAAATACTTTCTAGAAAACCTAGAAGTTAAAAAAAATTGAAACTAGATGGCAAGAAGAACATCAACATTTAAGTTTAATCCATTGCATACACTCTACCTTACACACCAAGTGAGGTCTATTCTTCTTCCAGGTTTGGGAGGTGGCATGTTGACTGAGTTTTGTTTCCCTTCAAGGTTCAGTTTCTTGTCACATGTCTGTTTTTGCCAAAACTGAAATCTACATGGCAGTTGTCTCTACCCACCAGGATTCAAGTATGTTTCTCAGGATATGAGATGTAGATATCAAAGGATTTGTGCCTGAGGCCCATGGTCATGCTTTTAACCAACCCAGTCACGTTGGAAGCAAATTAGGGACATTCTCTGTCCACTTAATCCCATAAGGATGCAGACATGAAATCCTGCTTGTCCCTCCTCCATGGCCAGTCAGGAAGTGCTCTGGGTCCTCAGGCCACCCTATTACCTTCCATGTTCTCTGTTTTCCTGTACATAGGAAAAGAAAGTTCTCTGTACTTTCTTCATCCTCTTTATCCTTTGTAATTAGTTTACTAATGTGAGAGCCCAGGTGGCTTTTTGGTTGGTGGATATAAGGATGTTCAGTCTTTCATGACCACAAGATGCTGTTCTCTGAACTAGATTCAACCCTGTTTCTCCAAAACTTTCCATCACTATGTGCCGAGTAGATGCTGCTGCCATCACTGTGCCACCATTTCCTTTGACATGTAGTTATGAACTCCACAAGACTCTCTTCGCCAACAATCTTTCCATATCTAAAGCAATTTTGTCACAAAAACAGAGGTTTCTAGAGTTTGAGTTCACAATGCTGGTCCTTCAGATCGACACTTCTCCTGCAGGGGACTTGCATTCTCTTCTCACAACTCACCCACAACTTCTCCAGATTCTGACAGCTAACAGTCTGGCCAATGGTTTCTAAATGTTTGAAACTTGTATCCGCACAGATGCCCAACACCCAGTAGAGCCAGAAACTCTTAGCATCTGTATTTGGGTAGGAAATATAGTTGGGTAGGAAAAAGTTAGAAAATAACATAAGATGATAGAAACAGCCATGGCAGTACAGTTTGATGTCTGTTTCAAGTAAACAAAAAGGGAGGTGATTATTATATCCAATCTAAATACGACAGTGAGTTTTTTCAGAAATATTCTGAGTTGTACTTACCAATCAGTCCTCCATGAATGCTTTATAAATCTTATCCTTTATGCCATGATCTCTACTGTGGATGTTACTGCCATTATGAAATTAAATGAGCTTCTGGTTGAAGATAGTGGGTGATCCCTATTGCCTATTATGTGGAGTGTAGTTCCCTCTCCTATCTAGAACAAATGGGACCAGATGGTTATATAGGGGACCCTGAATGTATGACTCCTGTCCATGGACCCGTAGTACCTGTCAACCTGTCAGATCTGCAGAATGGAGACCTAGTATGGTTATTCTCGGAAACCATCACCAAAAATGTCCAATCCTAATTCCTCCAATATTAAACCAAGTATACATAAAAGGAGTCCTCTAAATAGGCTGTGAAATTATTCTGGGATTAAACAGGATTACAGAAGGGTACGCCTGGTTTATAAACCTATGGACTACCTCCTGGAAGAAATTACAAACTGGTCCCATTCCCATAAAGTGCACTATAAAAAGATCTGCCATCCCTTGTATACCTTACATACAAAGATTACAGGTTCTAGCAGTAACTTTTTTTGCCAGCTACATTGGGAAATCTGGCAGCACACTGCGGTAGGGTGACAGTGAATCTTCCTTTGTTTACTACAACTCCCTAAGGAACCTATTACCTAACCTGCCACCACCAGCTCCCTCAGAGACACCCTTATTGCTGATTTCTCATGGAGCTTCAGTTCTCCAACTGGCTAAGGAAACTGACATGTTAGTGGTGACCCTGACTAATAAGACGCTGAGTCTTGGAGATGGATCACGGGTGAATTGGTGGTGGGTTACCCAAGGGGAATACAAAATGTAAAAGATATAAATAACAATAAATATATATTTTTAAAAAATCACACACAGAAAGTTGCTTCTTGTGAAATGGCTATGATGATTATTCCCCAAATGGTCACAAATTCAGGCTTGCTGAGGTCAGTTTTGGGGTCTCTAGCCCCTAGAAGCAGGGAAAGAGGGCTGCTCTAAGACTAGGTCGTAATATAATCCCTTGGCTTCAGGAAACCCTGCCGTCCAAGTGCCCCACGCCCTTGGTGCCCACTTGGCAAGCGGCGCTACCTGCTGACCCTCAGAGCAGGCCGCGCGTCTCTCTGAACAGTTGAACACAGGGCCCTCTGCAGCATGTTTGCTACTCACACTGCCAGGCCTGACATCTGCCTCTGACTTCTTTCTTTGCTGGAATGGAGCTAAGTTTCAGACACAGTGTCCTTGGAAGCTCAGCTAAAATAACACTTCCAGCCTGTAAGCTGAAAAGGGAGTGGATCCTCTCACTCTCTAGTAGTCTCCAGAAGCACCCAGTCCGGATAAGACATTCCCCCAATGACTGGCTCCACAGCTTCACGATGGTTTCCCCATTTATTTCTCAAGGATTCTGGGGTGCTGCTCCACAAAGAAAGACCACAGTGCTAAGTCCACAACATCTATCTTGCCCTGTTAAGTCCAGCAGCAGACACATCAGGCGAAGGCACTCTAGAAGTTGTTTGAAGGCATATTTAACTCAGTGCCAGGAAATCAGAGCCAAGGTCCAGAACACCTTCACCCTACTTTGCTAGGTTGGCTACACATATTGGCTTAAAACCAAAGGAGTAAAGCTAGGGAGGGCTAAGAGATTTTAACTTATTTCCATTTCCTTTGCAGTTCTATTTCTCTTAGATTTGAGAACCTAAGAGGCAGGGACACATTATGACTTTCAAGGACTCTGGGTACTTTTATCTTCATGATTCTATTCCTCCACAAAATACATTAAAAATTTTGTTTTGCTATTATATTGCTAGAGAGGGAAAAAATACAAATGACAGATCAAATTATATATTTCTGTGACCTGAGCTATTTTTTCTTCTGATTTAAAAACACTGAAACATTCGTATGCACCTGAATAATATCGTGGGTCCCAGGTGCTTGATTACTGGGTCCAAAGGACACTGACTCTTTTAAGAGCTGCCGGTTACTTAGATGGCTGGGTAGGTTAAGGGCAAGAGCCTGCTAGTGAGGAAATGGAGGTTTACAGAAAATCCTTCATGTGATTCTTTCCATCTGTCCACCCTGCCTGAGCTTCCTGCACTCACTTGTGATGATTTCTGAATCTGCAATCCTCTTTGAAGGGTATGAGAGTATATGTGAAGGGAAGTGTTATTTCCTACACACTAGTCTCCACCACACTTTAGTAATAGAGGATTACAGTTTCCAATTTTAAAGAGAAGTTAATTTAAGCACACTAACAGAAAAATGAAGACTAAATTTTATCCTTATTACCAACATCACTGCAGATATTCTAGCATTAGTCATGTAAAGACTATTCTAAAAGATGTTTGCAAAGCTGCCTTCACACCCTTGGCTTTATTATCCTAATATTTTTTACCTACTGAATAATTGAGTGTACAGTTCAATTATTCACTGAGTCACAAATAAGAAGGCATAAGATTGGCAATGACTTCTGCAATATTTCATATTTGGCATTTGAGAAATTATCATTGAGAGATGATTTATTACAATTTCCCTTGTCTGTATGATTTCAATTCACTTTGCTCTTCCTTATTCTACAGGTCTCCAAATGGTCAGAATTCAAGATGGAATCCTGAAAATTTCCTATTCTTTTCATAGGATGTTTTTAGTTCATTTTATTTTATTTTTTTATTTATTTATTTTTTAAGATTTATTTATTTTATGCATACAAGCTGGAGTACAGGCCAGAGGTGTGGAGTGGCGAGAGGGTTCACCAGAGACAGGGTGGGGAGCAGCACAGGCAGATCATTGGAAATACACTGCTGAGGGGAGCAGTGGTCAAGGCAGGAGAGGTCTGCCAAGCCATGTGGGAATCTCCCCGGCTGGGCATCGAACTTGTGTTGCCACTGCTGACAGCTCCACAGCATAGCGCCCAGCCGCTGCGCCACCAGGGAGGCCCTGTTTTTAGTTCATTTTAGCCTAACACAGAGGCCAAGCAGCACATTTAGCAGTAGATTGTGTGTGTCTTTGAACAAACTTTTGCAAAACTAGAGAGGTCAATAACTGTTCTTAACATTGTCAGAACTGAATTGAATTATTATCTGAAAGCAGAACTAGGCAAACTACGTCTATGCACCTGTGTGCCAAATTCTAACTACTATGTGTTTATATATGGCCCAAGAGATAAGAATGGCTTTTACATTTTTACATTTTAAAATTGTTGGGAAAAAAAGACAAAAGAAGAATAACATTTAATGATGTGAAAATCATCAAAAATTCAATCCCAACGTCCTTAAATAATGTTTAATTGGAAAAGAACCACGCCAACTCATTTACAGATCATCTATGGCTGCTTTCACGCTAAAAGGCAAAGTTGAATATTTTTGACAGAGACCGTATGTCTGTACCACAAGATCTAAAATTTTTACCATCTGGCTTTTTACAGAATATGTTGACCCCTGTCTTATAGCATAAAAATTTCTACACAGGACGATAGCCAGTGAGTTTCTTCCAGTAATCACATTACAGGAAACCATGTCAGTGAACAACATTACTAGTCAATCTCTGCTGACCTTTTACTATGCGCTGGACTCTGTGCTAGGGATTTTTATCCATTATCTCATTTGATCCTCACAATATTGTCTACAATCCAAACTCATTTTCTCCAGTGAGGTAGACAGTGTTACAGCCATCATTTTATAGGAGAAATAGGAAGCTCAGGGAGATTAACTAACTTACCTAAAGTCACTCAGTCCAAATTCCCTAGCTGGGATCAAACCCAAGATCTTCTAAGATCAAAGTTCATGCATACTCTTAACTATGGTGTCATCAGTTCCTGAGACTCTCTCAGCAATAGAATTCTTCTGTCACTTGTAAAGATTTGTGGAAAATCTTTATCTCACAGTAAAGATTTGTGGAAAATTTACTAGTTACTGTGCAAAAAGGAAGGCTTCCTTTTAACTGTCCTAATTTACACCTTTTGAAACGTCTTATGGGAGTTCTGGGTGTGGTAACATTGCTCTTGGCAAGTCTGTGTTTATACAACCACAGCCTCCCCTCCTGTATAGACTCGGACTGCCTCTCAGTCTTTTCTTGAACTTCAGGGTGTGGGGAAACGAGTCTCTAGTTTCTGCGTGTGGAATTTTCCTGTATTCTTCTTCAAGTCTGCTATGATTTTGTTTTGATTTATTTCTTTAAATTCAATGATTAGAATAACAGATGACATTTTTAGATTCATTAAAATGGCAGGATAGTGTTTATTTTCATCTCCCACAGCTTTTTTAATGATTCTGAGCATTTCGTTATTGTTTTATCTTCTTGGGTCCATAGAAGCAAAATGGGACAATGTTTCTAGCTTGCAGTGACTTCCCAATCACATTCCCAGAATATAACTTTGAGTGTCAAGAGCTGAGGATCCTATTTGCTCACTTTGGTTTTCTCTGAATGTGGAATATAATTCTCCTTCTTACTTTAGGCATACTTTAGTTCTCATACTAAAAGTTAAGTACAAGTTGTGGTGTGTGTACTATGTATGTATGTGTGTGCATGTGAGTGTGAGTTTGTGTGTGTGTGAGACCGGGGCGGGGGGCACGGGAAGGGGGAGAGAGAACAGAACACTGTGGGGGACTGCCAGGAGGCAGAAGCCTACATTCCTTTACAGAACTTGAGCTTCCAAACATCTTCTGAAGAAAACCAGATATGATCTAATCTCTGAATTGGCAATCAGCAGACCTCTCCCATGACTCAGGACTCTAGATACATCTTTTAACAATTGGGCCTTCACTTCACAGGAATGGGAGTATCTATCATCTGGGCCATGTGGATAAAGAAAATGTTTTTAAATCTTCCCATTTCTTCCAAAGAATAGAAACAATATTTTGATTTAGATATGCTTTAGTCTCATCTTCTGAAATGTATTTTTCCAAAACATTGGTTTCTGCCAGTTTCATATGTAAATTTTCCTGTAAGCAGTTTTTTTCTAATGCCTCAGCGTAACTGGGAATTGTTAGAGGGAATGACCCCGATACAACTCCTGACTGTACATGCTTGGCTTCTCTGTGGTAATCAGTTTCACAGGCTGTGTGATTTGAGATGCTATCACTCACTAGCCTGAATAAGGCAGACTGTGGAGTTCATGCCTAGCAATTATCAAAAAAGAAATATTCTTACTTGATAGTCAAGCAAATTTTTCAAAGTTTGCTAAAATGTTTTTCATTACTTCTTTATGATATTCTTGTTAATTCTATCAGTGACCTCCTTATGTACTAACTTTTTTCATTCCCTTAATGAAAATTCATCCATTCTCACTGTTCAACATACTTTCTGTCATATCCTTGCTATTGTCTTTTTTTTTTTTAAAAAAAAGAAAACCAATGTCAGAAATATATATAGAATCAGGCCTCCCTGGTGGCACAGGGGCTAAAGTCTCAGCACTATAAAGTTATCACCAGCCACTGCAGCACCAGTTCAATCCCCGGCCAGGGAGCTAACCTACATGGCACAGCAGACCTCTCCTATCTCACCCGCTGCTCCCCTCAGCAGTGTATTTCGGTAGATCAGCTTGTTCTGCTTCCCACTCTGTTTCTGGTGAATGGCATTTTCCCACCCCTGTCCCACACCTAGGAGACATACCTCTAGCCTAGACACCAGCTCTTATATGCATAAATAAATAAATCTCTGTATAAAAAAAGAAATACATAGGATTTCCCTTCTTTTCCCTTCTTCATTCAAAGAGAGCATCACATTGTCCTGGGTTCTCCCTGGTCTTCAACCCCTGAAGACACCTCATAATGAAGAGAGGACCCTCTGTCCCCATGCAATAATAAGAAATTGTGAAAAACTAATAGTTAATTAGGACATTGCCTCAGGATTTCTATTTGTAATTGTTGTGATAAATGAATATAATAAATTCATTTGTGGAGAGAAAATACAAACTGGGCACATTTTATTTACCAAGAACACTGTAGAGTAGATCTTGCCTTACCTAAAACAAAGATTCTAAAACTGATGTGTAATAAAAATCCACAAATAATCCAAAATGCTCCTGAAAGTAAATCACATGTCTCATGCAGTGCATAGTAGACATAACTGTATCTACAACTCTACAACATGGGCAAAGGTGTATAGAATATAATTCACAGTACACATGCCAAATATTTCTCACAGTACTTTAATTCTATGAGGAGATTTAATTGAACTCACGAAGTACAAATACAATGTGAGTCTACTATATCTCATCTCCTCTGAATAGTAAAAATGATAATGTTAAAAATGTGCACACAGCTATTGACTAGCAAACACTAAAGTCACTGAGATAATCACAGCCCTGCCCATATCCCCTTCCATACAGGGTCAGCCTTAACCAAGGACAAAATCATTCTAGCTAAGTTCAAAAGTGAACTAATTTAAACATACTCAGATATCTCAAGATAAAAGTCATCCCAAACGTTTGGCATCTTTACTAATTCTCTTGCTTTTTATGTAATTTTCAAAGGTTGGTCAGCCCTTTAGGTCATCAGCCTCACACTTCATGGGTGGTTTGAGACAGGACTGAGCGCCAGTCTGGTGACCTGGGGAAGTAGCTTGCTTCGGCACTTCTCCGTGTAACCTCCCCTTCCAGGAACTCCGTCCGCCGTGGGGCCCTACTCCCGGGCTGACTTTCTTCTGCTGCCTTCAGGCTTACATCCAGCAGTTCAGCTTCTCATGGACTTAGTGAAGACTTCCCACCTCACCTCACCCGTAAGGGGTTAACTAACTTAGGAGTTATTAACTCACATTGCCTACTCTTTTTACAATAACACTAAAAAGTATATAATTTGTTATTTATGTGTAAAGTCTTACCTAAAAGTTACCTGAATTCAGTTAAGTACATTTAAACTCTGGGCTTGCTGTGGACCATCTCACACATTTCTCAGGTAGTCATGTAACAGGTGGCTGAAGCCAAAGATTGTTACAGGTGGTAACCCCTGGAGGGGGGTGCTGGTGAGGATAGATAGCCCCAGGGAAAAAGCAAATAAAGTATGGGTGGGGGTGGAGACTCTGGTAAAAAATATAAGGAACTGCATAAGTGTCCCTAGGATTCAGTGTTTGGGATTGAACTTTTGGGATTTCAGCATTTTTTAGATCTTCAGTAATTCTGGGGTCAGTGATTTCGGCCCCCACCACGCCGATCTTCCAAAAGGATGGTGCGGGCCTCAGAAGGATGTGGAGAGGCCTCCAGCAGCCAACCTCAGAGAGGAAAGTTTCAGTGGCTTTGCAAGTAGTGGAGCGATTGAAATTGTTCCCAGTCTTGATGCTGTTACAGCCTGGCAGGGAGTGCAAAGACCCGGAGCCGGGAGCCTCCCTGAGATGAATGAGTGTGGCCATTTACTGGGTCATTCAGCCACTGCAGCTTCTGTTTTGAGTGTCACTTGTCTGGTCCAGCCCTGGGGCATCTCGGCAGCTCTGGGAGCATTTACTGTTGTGTCTTCTGTTGTCTTCATGAGTTGGATCCCAGCCTACAGTCTGGCTGCCACATGCTTCTGGCCCTCAGTGGTGGGAAAATGCCATCTTGGGAGCGTTTATGTTTAGGACTTTAAGATACGGGACACTGGGCCTCCCCGGTGGCGCAGCGGTTAAGCGCTGCGCTGTGGAGCTGTTGGCAGCGGCGACGCGAGTTCAACGACCGGCCGGGGAGAGTCCCACATGGCGCGGCAGACCTCTCCCGCCTCGCCCGCTGCTCCCCGCGAGTTCAACGACCGGCCGGGGAGAGTCCCACATGGCGCGGCAGACCTCTCCCGCCTCGCCCGCTGCTCCCCTCAGCAGTGTATTTCTGATCTGCCTGTTCTGCTCCCCGCTCTGTCTCTGGTGAACCCTCTCGCTGCCCCACGCCTCTGGCCTGTACCCCAGCTTGTATGCATAAATAAAAAAAATAAATCTTTAAAAAAAAAAAAAAGATACGGGACACTGCTTCGGGTTAGGTAAATGGCTATTTTTTTCCCTTAGTAACTCTTTGTTTTCCCCGGTTTGTTAAATAAATGTCACTGTTATTGTTCTCTGAACCTGAGTAGACTTGTAATTGTGTGCATGAGTGAAGAACTCAGACAGTGACTGGTAAACTATTTGGGCAGTGTTCTTGGCTGGTTTTAGTGACCCTTGCTGCCCTGTATCTGTCAGAGTTCCACAAAAAGGGATTTATCTTACCCAGCATTTAAAAGAACTAGTACAATTTATCAATAAAATGTTATATGTTGACAATTTATCAATAAAGTGTCATATGTTGACAATTTATTCAAATTCAGTGCAGATATAATCTCACAGAGCCAGCCAACAACCTCAGAGGAGACTCCAATCAAAGACTAGGAACAGTGGATCAAAGTTGTTACAAGACCAAATTTCACCTGAAGTGCACAAGTTGATGGAGAGTCATTCCCAGGTTCAAAACAGGTCCTACAGGAGACAGTCTGAAATGGACTAGAGCCTGGTGAAAATAAGAGCAGCCAGCCATGTTTGAACCTTGAATCAGGGTAGAGAGGTCATAAACCTGGTCATCCTAGAAAAAATTTAATGCTTTTAGTCCTGTCAAAAATAATTGAGTAGTATGAGAATCTAATCTTGTAATTATGTAAACTGAGTAAGATTTTCTGGAACTGGATAAATAAGAGCATGTTGTCTTGAAGTTTCTGTGCTTATGGAATGAGTGGTGAGATATCTGTGAGAGGCAAAAAAAAATAGAGGAGGAGGAGTTATAAATACTGAAATGGTGTTTTATTTTGGTTTTTTTTTAAGATTTATTTATTTATTTATTTATGCTTTTAAAAAAATTTATTTATTTAAGAACTGGGGTATAGGCCAGAAGTACAGGGGGTGCCATGACAGGATTCACCAGACATAATAGGTAGCAGAACAGTCTGATCTACTGAAATCACTGCTGAGGGGAGCAGCTGGTGAGACAGGAGCAGTCTGCTGTGCCATGTGGGTTAGCTCCCTGAAGGAGGTTCCAACTCATGCTACAGTGGAGCTGAGACATTAACCCCTGTGCTAGCAGGGAGGCCCTGAGGTTGTGTTTTTTAGACAAGACTTTTCTGTACCTTTTAAGAATCACAAAACGGGACTCACCTAGGGAGACAACCTGGATAGCATGCTTTTAACATGTTAGGAAACCAAGACCAGAGACAATCTTACATTAGGAGAGCAGTTTGTAGATAGACATTGTAACAAAGGATTTATACAATCAACGCTGTTGTCATCTTGTTTTATTACAATGAAGTATATGTTCAAACACTGATATGTCTTTAAAAATTCTCAATAACAAAAAAAGATATGAAGAAGGCAAAAAATGTACCTAGTGTTTTATCATGTAGTCACCATGTTTTCTATAATTTATTAGAAAAAGTTTCTTATACTTTTATAAAATTTCTGTTTACTAAAACTTTTTCCATTTTTATATCCTCATTAGCTGATGCCCTATATCAACCTCATTATTCATACTGCTATGACGTGGACAGAGAAATGTAATCATAAATATGGAATATTTATTCCCATAAAATTGATCTGAATCATCCCATTTTTGTGTACAAAATGTAGTTAACACTTGTTATAATCAGCCTGGTTTTGGAAAGAAGAATGTCTTTATAGAATTGCAACAACCTGTTTATTCCCTAGTTGACATAATTTTTTATACGTTTAATGTTTAACCTTTTTCCCTAACCTGTTGATTTTTCAGTAGGGCACTTTTAGGAAAAATCATCTGAACCTTAGAGTTTGATTATAACATAATCAAAATTAGTTATTTCCTTTAAAAAATACAACTTGAATCAAAAAATTAACTTGCTTCCTTAATGTGAAATTGACTCGGAGTTGTCATTTCTCTGGGATTTCCCATAATTACATTGCTAATATCTCTATCAATGACTTATTTGGATGAAGTTTTAATAAAAACACAATTAGATTTCTGGTCCTTGTAATGGTATACCAAGCTCATATCAGATTAATCTTCCCCATAGCTGATTAATCTTAAAATGATGAATTATAAACAAAGTATTAAAAAAAAAGATCATACAGCACCAGAGAGCAACCAAACTCTGGCAGTCCCTGAGGAGAATAAAGAAAGACAAGATTCACATTTACACAGTTTTGTACCCCAAAGAATAACCTGGTTTGAACTTAGCAGAGAAGTTGAGTTTCAAATGGAAAACAGCAATTTGTTGACTTTAAATGTCAAAGGACAGAGTTAACAGCTGCTAAAACATGTGGAAATTAAGGGAAGAACTCCAAAAGAAGGTTGACAACAGAGACAGTTCTAAAATCTGTGTATAAACTCACCTAAAATGTTTGGCTGATTTCTGAACTGTGCGTGTCTATTAGAATCTTCAAGGAACTCAGGAGAAAGTCTACAGAGCATAGCAGACATTTCAGTTGCTGCAAACACAGAGAAACTCAACTTAAAGTTTTGAGTCATGCCAAATGAGGACTTTCCACTGAAATTCCAGAATAGTCCAATTTTACCCAAAAAATTACTATATGTCAGACCTGAGGATATAACATAGGGATAAAGGCAAAACTAAAACAGACTTGGCCTCACAACAAATAAAGCCAAGTATACAGAAGTTCAAGGTGCTCAGTCAATAACACTGGTCAACAAATTTTTACAAAAGTCATGTTACTGAAATAAAATTAGTCATTTCCTATCAATTTGTATGTGCTCAACATGAATATGACAGTCAAATTCTAATTTTGGCTCTAGTTTTTTTGTAATCTGCAATAAATTGATGTTTTCATCATGAAATGCATGCCAATAGTAATAGCCTACGGATAATACCTGTAAAAAATCAAGTCATAGACTACTCCTTAGATTTCTTCATTTGTCTCTTGTAAAGCTATTCAGGAATAGAATAGATGGGAGATGGTTTCCATTGTGCAAAAGCACAGTCTTAAGACTCAGTTTTGAAGAGTCTAGAAATAGTCTCCATTCTTGTGTGTCATGAGTGATTTCTAAGGCATTCATGAGGCCCTCAATATTGGAACAGAATACCAGAGTACTTTCCTTTCTGAAGAAAGGCTCCAACTGCTGGTGGTGCTTTCTTCTTCTTTTTTTTTATAAATATATATTTTTATTGTTATTTATGTCTTTTACATTTTGTATTCCCCTTGGGTAGCCCACACCAATTCACTCGTGATCCATCTCCATGGTCCCTTGTGTTCTTTTCTATTCCATTTTGTGCCCTTTTCCTTCCCTCCCTCCGCCTACCTCCACCCCCCCACCCCCACTGATTGTCTCTCTCCCACCCGGCCTCCCTATAGTCCTGTTATAAGTGAAACCATTCGATATTTTCCTCTTTCTTTCTGGCTTATTTCACTGAGTATGATCCCCTCTAATTCCATCCATGTTGCTGCAAATTGCATGTGTTTATCTTCTTTCCATGCTGAATAGTATTCCATTGTGTATATGTTCCACATCTTCTTGATCCAATCATCTATTTTTGCACATCTGGGTTGCTTCCATATCTTTGCTATTGTGAACAGTGCCACAATGAACATATGGGTGCATGTATCCTTTCGGATTAGTGTTTTTGTGTCCTTTGGGTAAATTCCCAAAAGTGGGATTGCTGGGTCGTATGGAAGCTCCATGTTTAGCAGTCTGAGGAATCGCCATACAGCTTTCCATAGTGGTTGGACCAGTTCACATTCCCACCAGCAGTGCAGAAGAGTTCCTTTTTCTCCACATCCTTTCCAGCATTTGTTGTTGCCTGTATTTTTAATGTGTGCCATCCTCACAGGTGTGAGGTGGTATCTCATAGTGGTTTTGATTTGCATCTCCTTGATTATAAGTGATGTTGAGCATTTTTTCATGTATCTGTTGGCCATTTGCTTTTCTTCTTTGCAGAAGTGCCTTTTGAGCTCTTCTGCCCATTTTTTGATTGGGTTATTGGCTTTTTTTTTGTTGAGCTGTGTGAGTTCCTTGTAAATTTTTGTTATCAGTCCTTTATCAGATGTATTGTGTGCAAAGATCCTTTCCCAGTTGGTAGGGTGTCTGTTAATTTTGGTTAATGTCTCTTTTGCTGTACAGAAGCTTTTTATTTTGATATAATCCCATCTGTTTATATTGTCTTTCACTTCCTTTGCTTTGAGGGATGTGTCTTTCAAGATTTTGCTGAGATGTATGTCATGTAGAGTTTTGCCTATATTTTCTTCTATACATTTTATGGTTTCAGGTCTTACATCCAGGTCTTTTATCCA